>PVHY01006738.1:0-62372 GCA_004024945.1 Uropsilus gracilis
AGGGAGGGGAAAAGAAAGGGCTTGGGAGAAACAGTTGATAATCTTTAGAAGCAAAGGCTTCAAAGAGTTCAAAGCTAGGAAGACAAAGCCCACTGAGGGAAGACTATACAAATTGGACCAGAAGGGAAGACAGTGCTGCCTCTACATGCAAACTAAGAGATAGTATTCCTGGGGCTTACATTTCATGGGATAACATATGTACTGTTGTTTCATATACAGTTGTGAATAAAATGGTTACAATTCAGTGTCCAAGCATATGTGAACCTCCTCAGTGAGCCCTCACATGATTGGAAAGAGGGAGAGAGACTTCATCATCTATAAGAAGCAAGTTACTAAATTTAGAGGCAATTATATGTTTTCCTAATCTGTTCTAGAAGACTTTGAACAAAAACTATGATTTTGGCCTAGAGAATTGTAGTTAAAAGTTACTTAAGTTAATTGACTATCAAACTACTGGTTTTCCTCTTCATTTTTCCTCCTGCTTTTTCTTCTTTTTCCTTTTTGTTTTAATTTTTAAATTTTCATTTTGTAATTTTTGTACAATATTGATCATGTTTGTATGGTTGTCATTCCCCTTAGGTTTGGTCCTCCCTTCCATATCGTACCCCATATCTCCCTTCCCTGCTCCAGTCATTCCAATTCCTCATGCTCCTCCTTTTTGTAGCTCACTTTCATTTGTCAAAACTCACATTCTTTCTTCCATATTGATTTTTCTGTTCCCTCTTTCTTGTCTTATAGACATGAAAATTATACATTCCAAATGGAGTAACAACAGGGAGCAGATAGCAGAAAATCACTTCCACTGCATTGTATCACCTCAGGGTTTGTTATTGGGAAGGTAAGATCAGGTTCTTGATGGACTCAAGTAATTGAAAGGCTGCCCCAGATTCTCCCTGCATTCCAGGCAGTGCCACCTCCCAGCATAAGAAATGCCCAATGGTGCAGTAGATTCCTCATTGTGTGGGCAGCTCAAAGCACAGCATGCATGTCCATTCTGGCTGCTGTAACAAAATGCCATGTCCTGGGTGACTTATACATAACAAACATTTATTTCCATAATTTTGAGAGACTGGGAATACAAGCTCAAGGAATTGGCACATGCAGTGTCTGGAAAGAGTCTTTTCCTGCTACATACACCTCCAGCTCCTCAGTGCATCTGCACAAGGTTGGAAGGAGGGAGAGAGTTCTTCTTTAAGAACTCTACTCTCACTGATGAGGGCCCCACTCCCCTGACCTAATAATCTTCCAAAGTTCCCATCTCCAAATACTACCATGTGGGGCTTAGGTTCCAGCAAATGAATTTAAGGGAAGGAGTCAATCTATAGCACATAGTTAGAAGGGTAAAGGATTAAAATAAGGTGTAGGAAAATAAGAGGATAGAGAGAAAAAGATGTATCATTAAAGGATAAAGAATAATGATAAATAGCCTCGCAAGGGACCAGATATTGTTGAAGACTTGCCTCCCACTGTAGGTTAACGTCCTATTTTCCTGTGATGTGCGTCACATTTCAGTCATTATTTATTGATTACCTGTTATATGCATTACACAATGGAGATTATTCAAAAAAAAAAAAAGGTGGGGGGAAGGACTTGAAATCTTTGCCCTCTAGGAGTTTTTCATTTTTGGGAAAGGACATTACTTACACAACCAGTTATTGAGAGCAGAGTATGAAAGATGATAAAAGAGACCAAAAACACCATGACTTTCTCCCTAATGTTCCAGCCCATTGTTATAGGTATTATGAGTTAATATTTCAAGTTAAACTTCCTTGTGCATAGGATACCGCATGGAGATAATTACTGTAATATTTTTCATGATAATTCTCAAAGAAGGTAATGACCTAATTTGTAATGCAAATAAATATAAAAAGTATTTTATATTTGTATTAATTATAAAATAAAGTATTAATAGAACTATTTTATTATTCACTCTTTCACCATGGCCATAGATTATTTTATACTAGGTAATTAATTTCTCTAACATGTTTGCTTGTTTTCCTTAAGTGCCTTTAAAAATATTTTCAAGAAAAAATATGCTTAGTACTATGTGAGACCTTCTAAAGTTGTAATCTGATGTCTCAAAGACATCAGAATATCTGTATCTTTAAAAGCAGCATAAACTTTTTCAAAGACATAACTTTTTCTGCTTCAGGTTAGCTACAATTAGCTTAGCCTTCAAATATTTAACTTAGAAATCAATAATAATTTATCAATTATTTAAGGAACAGTGTTGAGGGATTACTGATGGTTGTCTAATATCACCAAAGGTCCCAGTCCTTCATGTGAGCCTTATACCATTATTCCTCTGACACTTTTCATGGATAATTGATCTTTGACATTTTTAAGATGGCCAAGGCCTTTCTGAATCCTTAACCTCTAAAGCCCACCATAGCCTATTGTGCCACCACCTAAAATCCAGTAGCTTTAATAAGAGTAACTTACCTGAACAGGGAAGGACATAACCACATGGACATGGAGTAATGGATGGCTGGGGTGCTCAGTGGCCAAGGGCCACCCTCATCCCCATTGAGCAATTTCTTCTGGATACAATTATGAACCAGAAGTTGGCCAAGAACCCCAGGGTGCTTTGAAAGAGATAAGACTGAGGGCAGTCGAAGTACACACACACACACACACACACACACACACACACACACACTGTGGTAGGCTCCAGAATGATCCTTTAGAAGAGTCCCACCTATGAACCTGAAACATGACCTCATTTAGAAAGAAGGTCTTTGCAACTGTGACTTAAGGTTCTTGAAATGACATGATCCTGGAGTATGGCCTAAATCTCATGGCATGTGTCCTTACAAGAAAGATGCAGAGGCAGACTTGAGAGACAGGAGGAGGCCATGTGGAGAGGGAACAGAGAGTGATGCAGCCACATCCAAGGAATGCCAACAATCACCAGGAGAGGCAAAGTTGCCAGAGGCGGGACATGGACCCTCCCCATCAGAACTGGGAGAACTGCCATCAGGCCAGTCCTTGATCTGGGATGTGAGGCTTCTGGAACTCTGAGAGAATAAATTTCCCATGTTTTCAGTCACCAAGTGTGTAATAATTTGTGAGAGGAGCCACAAGAAACTAATGCTCACACACTGGCACTTGAAATGTTTCAGATTTGGGGGAAATTGCACAACATTCATAAGATTGAGTATGCTATGTATTGTGGAAGCCTGAGTGATGCAGTTACATGTTTCATTCATCAAAACTGTAATGCTTTTTTTCTGAGTGTGCTTTGCTGTAAGATTCTGAGCTCATGTGTTACATAAATTGTATACTCCAACATGTCAAATCTAGGCTTATTGCTTGCTTTCATAATGTCTCTCTGTCTCTGTCTCTGTCTCTGTCTCTCTCTCTCTCATCTTCCCCCAATACCCTGATTACCCTCTCACCCACCTCCAAGTTCTCACCACACTTTAGTAAAGGAGGGGCATTACAGGTACTCTGTTTTGATGGAAAAATAATTTTATAATTGAAATATGAACTGAACCAGCTCTTGCCACTAGGCAGAAACATAAATGCCATAAAACTGCCTAAAGGATGCTATGAGAGGGTCACCTTGGCTGCCACAGCTCAGGCCTTTACTTATTAACCATTACATGCCCAATGGCGTGTGTATTCTTCTTTAATACTGAATTAAAAACCTGACTCCAAAATGATAGCTTTGTATGATAGGTCAGGCATCTTATATCAGTTTCCCTAGAGCAGAGCCTGAAATGGGTTGTTCAATGCAAGTGTTGTTGTTGTTGTTTTAATGTGCTCTCAAGTGAAATCTGCAAGGGAATTATGGAAGCATAACTGCACGGAAAAATCCAGACAAAAAGGTAAAGTTCATGTACTTTATTTCAATCTGGGCACGGAAGAATCCAGACAAAAAGGTAAAGTTCATGTACTTTATTTCAATTTGGAAGGACTAGGTAAGGACATGTTACAACTATTTGTTTTCCATGTAGCATGTTGCCTAATTACCTGCTTGATAACAGTTGTTGATAAAACAGTGTAAATACATGTCTATTGGATGATGACAGGAATGGTCTGTTTCATCATTGCCCAGGCTTTCTCATCTGGCCAACGTATCCTAAGCAGGATATGAGCATTCTAATGCATCCAAGGGTCAGACAAATAACATAAAACAGTGAACCAGGTCAAATATGAAACAATGGAGAGCAAGGGTTTTTTTAATAGACTGCAGTGTGAAGGAATTCAAGTCTTGACTGAAATGCTGTAAGAGTCAACAAAATACTGTTGTGGGCTGGACCTGATGAATGGGTCACCGCATAGTGACCTAAAGGCTGGTCTGAACTCAGAGATGGGAATTCAGATCACTCACAGATGTTCTGACTGTTCTCTGCTGTCTTATATCTGCCTACCTCACCAAGCAGCCAAAAATGTTATTTGTCTCTGCCCACCATGGGTTATTGGAAACATCGGCTTTTCTGTCATGCTGCTCTGCTTGTAGAACCAGACGTAGAGATATTCCCTAGCTTGCCAGGGAAATCTGAGTCATAGATGCTCCACTTACTTAACACAACCATGAGCAAGATCTCCAAAGAGCCTATTTCCTAGTACAGTGCCCTACAGCTAGTAGGCACTCCTTAAATGCTTCCTGATGTTACCGACAAGCAGGTTTCATAATGCTTGACTCCAGGTCTTTATAACCCACCCCATGGTTTTCATTCTGAGAACAAATTTTTTTACAGTTTGATTATGATGCTAAGATTGCATGTATTAATAGAAAGTGCTGGCTGGGATGTGGAGAAATCAAACCCTTCAAACCCTGGTAGTGGGAATGCAAAATGGGGCAGCCTTTAGGGAAAACAGTCTGGCAGTTCCTTAATATGTTAAACATAGAGTTACTCATGGTCCTGGAGTTCTACTCCTAGGTATATTCCCACTGGGAATGAATGCAGATGTGCAAACAAAACCACAAATATTCAGAGTGGCATCACTCATGACAGCTGAATGCTAGACATGATTCAGATGTCCATCGATGGGTAGATGTGGTATATGTACATGGTGTATGTTCACAACAGCATGCCATTCAACTGCAGAAGGAGCAGAATACTATATACACACTACACCATGGATGAGCCATCATTCTAGGGGAAGAAAACCAGTCAAAAGACCTCATAACTTATGGTTCCATGTCATTGGTCCAGAGTAGACCAACCTACAGAGACAGAAATAGATTGGTGGTGCTAAGGGGAGAAGGGAAGGAGGAGTGGCTGCTAATAGTGTAGGTTTTCTTTCTGAGGTGAGGAAAGTGTTCTAAAATTGATTGGGGTGATGATTGCACAAATTTTGAATATACTAAAATGAACTATACACTTTAAATGTGAATGTGGTATGTGATTATATGTCAATAAGCTGTCATTTTAAAAAGATTATACATACGATAAAGGTTTCATCATAACCACAAAATAGCATGTATGTGACCCTGCTATGGTATAACTTTCAATGTTTTGCTCCATGTGTGCTACATAGTAGGTTATCAGTAGATGTTTGTTGAATGAATGCTGTGAATGGACTTCTTAAGAACTAGACTATTCAGTGAATTGGAGCAGGGATTCTGGTCAATTGACTTCTAAATTTTCAGAGGCCCTCCTGAAAATCTTGATTGTTGTTTCTCTGAGAACCTAGCACAAAGTCTGTCATGTAATCTCCTCCCAGTATATGACAATTCCTTTTCTCTTTTTAAAAAAGTTTTAAGATCTATTATTCTACTTTCTTCACTTAGTATCCACTTTGTTAGCTTTTTCATGGATCTTCCATTGAAAGAGTGCTAGAAATTCAAAACCACTGATCCTTCTGGTGTTTAATGGTGGGGATTACACTCAACTGAGAAACAGCTTTTGAATGTTCAGTTTTGAATAAACGGCCTAACACAGTGGTTCTCAAACTTGAGAAGACATCAAAACTCTAAAGGAGACTCAGCAAGTTCCAGGTAGTGCTGCAGCTGTGACTCTGGAAACCACACTGAGAATCGCGGCACAATATTCTTTTCATTTTCAGGCAATCACAAGGTTACAGAAAATTGGAAACAGTACTAAAAACTTTTTTCTGAATCATTTTAAAATGAGTTGCTGACATAATGTCCTGTCACCATCTAATATTTCTGTGTAGAATTTTATTTTTTCAATTGACTGCACACATACATATTTTAAATCATTGCTCCAACATTTTCCTACCACCTTGTCACCTATGAACCATCATCTTAATCTCTTGTGTCCATCCCTCCCCCAATGTTACCCCTCTTCCTCTTTCTCTATGCTTCAGTTCTGCTGATAGTTTTAAATTTCCCCTTTCCTTTTAGTTTCCATATATCCCACAAATAGGTGTTTGTTTTCTCTATAACCTGCATATAAATGGGGTCACCCTGTATTTCTCTTTATCTTTCTGACTTATTTATGCTCGCATGATTCCTTCTAGGTCCATCCATATTATCATAAATGCAACAAGTTTGTCCTTTTGATTGTTGAGTAATATTCCATTGTGTACATATACCACAACTTTCTGATCCGCTTGTCTGTTTGGGGGGCATTTGAGTTGTTTCCATACACTGGTTATTGTAAATAGTGCCGTAATAAACATCTGAGTACAGGTGTCCTTTTGAATTAGTGTTTTTGTATCCTTTGGGTAGAATCCCTGAAGTGGGATTCTGTGTAGAATTCTTATAACAAAGGTTTTCAACAGAACCAAAGTGCTGTGAGCAGGAGAGGAACCCAGATATATCATATCTTGTCATCATATTCATTTTGAATTTTGACAACTTTTCCTCTAACATTGCTTGCAGCAAAGGGTCCAGTTCAAAACTGTGTGTCACCCCAGTTGTCACACTCATCACCAGGGGAACAGTGCCTCAGTCTCCCTGGCTTTCATGATCCTACTGCTTTTGAAGTTCTCTGACCAGTTATTTTACGACAGTTGGGGTCTGTCTGCTGTTTCCTTGGATTAGACCCAGGTCCTGCATCTTTGTGTTCTCAGTGCTCCTTTAGGTGTTACACGATTTCAGTCTCTCTTTAATGATGATGTTAATTATTTAATGAGGTAGTCTCAGCCTTCTCCATTATGAAGTCACTCTTTTCCTTTTTGTAATTAATAAATATCTTGTGGAGAAGTATTTTGAAATGATCTAATACTTATCAAATTTTCACTTCATATATTTATATTACTATTGGACTCATGACTTCTATTTTATTCAGTAGGTTCATAATCCATTGCTGTTATCTTTACAGTGCTCAAATTGTCCCTAATTCGGTTAGTGGGAACCCTTTCAAGCTGGACTCTGTGTCCTTTTGACATGTCCCCATCTTCATCAAGTGCTTCGTCTCTTTCTAGTATAAGAAAATGTTCCAGATTCATCGTGTACTTTCTATGCACAAGTCTCACAGATATTTCTACAAGGACACATGATTCCTTTCAACTGAAAAATGATACTTGAGCCAAAATCTGGACAGCAGATATGCTGTTTTTACCCTCAGTAAATATTCTATACCCGCCCACTTATCTATACTGCATAATAAGTCATTACAAAATTAGCAACTGAAAACAAAACCCACTTAGCATCAGACAGTTTCTGACGTCAGGAGCCCTGACATGGCTTAGCTGGCTTGTCTGTCTCAGTGTCTCACAAAGTGTCAGCTCAGGCTGTGGGCTTATCTCTGGGCTCACCTGAAGAAGGGTGCTTTTCAAGCTCAGGTGATAGCTGAATTTAGTTGTTTGTGGATTTGTTGGAGTGAAGGCCTTAGTTTCTAACTCACTCTTGACTGGAAGTTGCCCTCATTTCTCTGCCAAGTAGGCCTCTTCATAAAACAACTCACAGTATCACAACTTGCTTCATCAAAGCCAGCAAGGGGGAGCATTTCCACACAAGACAGACATCCTATGTGACACAATCACAAAATGTAGTCTGCTGATTAGAAGCAGCTCAAAGTCCTGCCACACTTAAGGGAAAGGAATTATACAAGGGCATGAACACAAAAGACACAGGCTATTGGAACTGTCTTAGAGTCTGTATGCCCATGTAGACACAGGTACACTTCTACATTTCCATCTGCCTATGTACTATCTATCCATCCATCTATCTTATAAAATATGTTTTAAAGTAATACCACTACAAATCCAGCATGAAAGTGCTTATTTTTATTTTCTTCCTATCAATATATATAACTCCCTTCCTCAACAGTGAGAAACATCATATATTTACTTACTTGATCAGTCTGCTCTGTCTGCTTTGTTGCCTCTTCTCTCTCATGGGTGCTTTTGTCTCTGCTTGGAATCCGAGACCCATGTCTGGCTGTCCTCATATGAGGGTGCCTCAACCCTCAGATGCCATTCAGTTTCTGACTTGCCTGGCACCAGCCCAGTGTGCACACCCCTCACCCTCTTGCACTGACTCCCTTGTCAGGACCCCCTGCATAGAGGCCCTCTTTACCTTGTTCAGGCTCTGACACACAAGAACCAATGCTCCCTGCTCACATGTGAATGTCCACCTGCCCTGCCCTACATAATAATGTCACTGGCCATTTGGGAAGGATGGGAGGGAAAGGAAGCAAAAGCACACATTCTTGTCAATGATTCCATTTTTTCTTCATTAAAGAAAATTTCTCTTCCCTCCTCAAAGATAAAAAATATTCCCTGAGCAGGTGGTATAAACTGTAGTGGCACATGGCTAGTCTATGAATCTGGAGCCTATTAGCCTGAGTCAGAGCAACTCTAATACGGGAAGCAGTAGGAAAAATATAAAGGACAAAGGGAGAAGAGCACACTCGGTCCTTTCAGTCCACCTCTGTGCTTTGCTCCAGCTCCCCTGTTTTGATTCAGAAACTTACACTTTCCCATTCTTTATATTAGTTCAATTCATCTCTTCACTCAAAGGTCAGTTCCTGAGGTTCACTCTTCCACAGAAGACCCTTGCTAACCTGAGCCC
Organism: Uropsilus gracilis; assembly: GCA_004024945.1. Lineage (NCBI taxonomy): Eukaryota > Metazoa > Chordata > Mammalia > Eulipotyphla > Talpidae > Uropsilus > Uropsilus gracilis. The sequence goes on from PVHY01006738.1 coordinate 8,936, forward strand.
AGCCATTTTCTTCTCTTTTAAAATTCCAATCCACACTCACACTTTGTCACCACACTCAGGCACTTGATACTAAGTGACCTTGTATTGATCTCTCGCTCTTTTGTGCATATAAATCTTTTCTCTTGAAGGGATAATTCATTCTTTCACCTGCTTGTTGAGTGATTGAAACCAGCTACCTTGTGTGGGGACATGATATTGGAGTAAAGAGGGGGAGATGGGAAGCTTTTCATAAGAGTGGTTACAAACCATTTCATCTTTTACTCTCTTATTCAGTATCTTGACTGAAGGTAAGCCCAGCATAGAAATCTTCAACAAATACGCACTCAATTATAATTTGTCACATACAGTAACCAGAATCTCTGCAAATACAAGGATCTCAAAAACCACCTACATCATATCTCACCTACCCCACACAGTAACCCGTGACGTGCATGTAAAACTGGAAGGATGGTTTTGTTTATGCCTATGTTTTCTGGGTCTTGTACAAAATGGGAGCCCTATAATATAGAGGAGTTTCACTGAATGTAGATATGCAATTATATTTACAAACCATTAAAGAGAGTGTTCAAAGGTAACATCAGTTTCTGATACTGAGCTGAGTTAAGAAAGGCAGCAGGCTTTATTGCAATAAGAAAGCATAAGGACAGTGTGACATGTGCGCTCTGTCCTTAATTGCTTGACAGTCACGCTATGCAGAGGACCCTGCAGATCCTTCAAAGCTGTTTAGCGGATGAAGCTACATGTGGTTTAAATTTCAAACCTATTTATATAACAAATCAGAAGTTTATTTTACAATAAAAAAACCTAGAACTATGTAAGGGGTGTATATCAGTCAACATTCAAGAAATGTTAACCAATTTGACCCAAGTCACATTTTGGCATTCATTTTGGCATCAGATCTGGGAAATTTTGACCAGTACCCCTTCCAAGAGTCCTTGTGGACATTATTGTTACTTTTATTTATGTATGTATTCATCTATCTATCTATCTATCTATCTATCTATCTATCTATCTATCTATCTATCTATCTGTCTGTCTGTCTGTCTGTCTGTCTGTCTGTCTGTCTGTCTGTCTGTCTGTCTGTCTGTCTGTCTGTCTGTCTGTCTGTCTGTCTGTCTATCTATCATCTATTTTGGTGTGCACAATGAATGACAGGACAGTGGCCTTGGCTAGTACATCTTGTTCAAGTGGTTTTACCAAGCCTTCCCTAATCATTCTGATCTAACACCCAGCTGGGCAAGACAGAGTCAGAGCACAACATCAGGCAGTCGCCAGAGGCAGCACACCCGCCCGCCTGCCCAGGTGACAGGCTGGCTCAGCTCTGCTGCACACGGCTCCTTTAAGGGGTGGAAGCAGCAAAGAACGCACGCGGGCTGCCAAAACAACATGTGAGCCTGGAGAGAAGATCTTGAACTGGAGCACGTGAAGAGGGTGATGCAAAATGTAAACAGCACTCTCTCTTCTTGGCAAAAACAAGAGACAAAAGACTCATCCTAGGAGGAAGAAATGGGATTTTTAGATGCGATAGACGGAGTTATTCTAAAGGTTGTTTCTGTCAAAGTTAAAGCATGTTTGGTTTTGCAAAAATAGAATAGAACAGTTGGACCTAATTCTATAGAGTAATTTGATACACATGCATACAGCACATGCCCATTTAGTGGGTCAGGGAATATCTGAAGAAATCAAGGCAGCATTTTGACTTCTGTTTTGTATATCAGGGATCACAACAGTTGCCTCTGGGTGTTCTTACTCCTGAAGACCTGAAAAGCAGAGACATCGGGGTTTTAAGACAGGGCTGCCCTATAAGGAAACTTAGTTGAGGTTATCCTTTGTCTGCGTTGCTACTGTTCTATATCCACGCACTGGTGATGTGAAGAGGACCCATGAAGAACGGAGGCTGGACAATAGCAGGAAGTATAAATCTACTCCCAGGCAGATCAGTGGTTGAGAGAACATTTCCTATCTGAGTGAAAAATGAGACAATTTGTTCAAAAGAGTTTCGGTGATAAATTCTTTTGTTCAGCAAACACTCTGATTATCTTGTCTGTGTATCTGAATCTTTAATTATTAGGTTTTTTAAAATTTAAGTTCCACCTGTATTAATCACAATGTTGTTGCAAAACACTGAAAGTAACTGCTTTTTCATTTGTTAGGCTAGTATGTAGTGGAAGGGTATAGGGTAAGTGAGTTAGGCTTTTTTCTTCTCTAGCCTGTATCCCCAGCACCTGGCATATTGTGTCTTCCCCATGATTGTGTGGTCCAGTGGGTATGCACATGTGTAAATGTGCACACTTGGGCCTAGGAGAGAGTGGGTAAGGGGATATCAGGGCAGAGAGCACAAGCAAATGAAAGAGTCCAAGAATACCTCAAGAAAGAGTGTGAATGTTCCTGAGGGACTGGGGAACTCACCTGCTTCCTAGCACCCCAGTCCCTGAGCCTACTTTGCCCTACCCTGCCTGGTGTTTCTGTATAACTGCTAGAACCAGTGAAGAACCTAAGCAGATTGATGAGCCTGATGCTTATATGACAGTTGGCCTGGTTGGCAGGTTGGTTCAATGCAGACAGACATAGAGCCTTCTGAGATCCAGGAAAACATGAATAAGTGGCTGAGCACAAGCAGGTGACCAGTGTCCTCTCTCAGTGGACATGTCTATGCCCTTCAAAATCCAGAGATAAATGGGTCCGGTCCCCACAGTAGTGGGAATGGACCCTGTGTGACACAAAAAAGACCTTGGACAGATGTAGTGGCTGTGAGGTGGCAGGGGGCTACGGAAAGGCTGTTTCTTGTGAGAGTGCATGCTGAGAGACCCAAGGTCCATGAGCTGCAGGATGAGATGTGGGACATGAAACATTTGTGAAGCTTCTAGAGGAAGAGATCTAGAGAAACCAATTCACCACTAGAGAAATACCAGACTCCTCCAGGGAGGAGGAGAAGGAGGAGGCTGGCCCTATGCTCTAGGCTCACCCAGTGGTAGTGGACCAGCCCACCACCCAGGAGAATCTAGACTCCTCTTCTAAAGTGGAGGGGATGACTGGTTCCTCTTCACTCCAGGCTCACCTGGTGCTGGCACAGAAGATGAAACAGCAGTCCATGGGCCCGGCATTCTTTTTCTGCTACAACCAATGATGAACTTACTTCAACTGGGATGGTTATATAACAAAGGGACAGGAACTTTGGAGGCAGACCTAACCATAGTCCACTTCTGTACTGGAAAAGGCAGCAGTAGATAGCTTACTAAACCTCTCTAATCTTCAGCCTTGCATATGCAAAGTGGGTAATTCTTCCCATTTTAGGGAGCACTGAAGTTCTGGCCCCAGGGAGGTGCTGAGAGAGAGGTACTCCAGAATGAAAGTGACAGTGGGTGTTGTTAATTACAGAGAAAGAAGCCTGCAGAGGTTGCACAATCATAGGTGAGCAGAGCAGCTCTAATTCTTGCCTCAGGCTGGAAGAGAGACAACTGCCAGCTCCTCTGAGATAGCTAGATTCAGAGTATAGATTCCACAGGAAGGCCTCCTTACGGAAGTAGGTTCTTGAAAATTCACTGGTGTCATAAGAGGGTAAACATCTGGTTTCAAATCTATCTAGCAACACAAAGTAGAGAAGTGAAACTTCCTTAGAGTGGGAGGGATGGAGTTATTGTATAAAAGGGATGGATAGTGATGTGGATGTACTTAATGCTCCTGAAATGATTAAAATGGTAAATGCTATGCTATGTGTATTTTACCACAATTTAGAAACTATAAAAAAAATCTGTTAGAATAACGCAAATGAAGATACATGCAATTGTAATATACTCCCTAGATGTTAGAAGAAATTTTATCCTGATATAGAAAGTTGCCAGTATATATTGTTAAGTGAAAAAAGTAAGTTGTAACCACATGTAGTCCACATACAGCATTGACTGGTGGGTGACATGAGTTAATATGCACAGATCAATAATATAGCTGTACTCATCCATACAGGATCTTGTTTTTCTTTAGTCACTAAATGACTGAGTCAGGCTGTTTGCTTTTCACCTGTAAGTCTTGACATGGCAGTTAACTGAGAAAAGATGGAGTCTGGTTGACTCAAAACATGTCCCACAGCTATTTAAGTGTACAATAATTTTAACAGGATAGGTGTTGACTCCAGGAGTTATTGCCCTCAAATGAATACTGCAGTGAATGACAGAAGAAATGAGTCTGGAGAGTGCAATGTGCTCTCTTCAAGTCTCTTTTCATCAGTTGGTTCAGCAAGCAATTATATCCTTCCATTTAAAGAGAAAAAGAAACCTACCTAAAATACAGGATATACGTAAAATCTCTATAGCAAGGGGCCTGTGATGTAAAGGATGCATGAATAAACTTCTGCAAGAGGCAGTAGTAGTCAAGTCAAGTCTGAGTCGCTGGGGCCACACAAGCTCCAGGTTCCAGTGCAGCCCTCACCAACTGCACAGTTCTTCACCTTCACTTCACCTTCACTTCTTTAAATGCTAGTTTCTTTGTCAGTGCAGTAGGTAGTACACACCACATATCTGTCTAGAGGGCAAAAGGAAACAAGACAATGCTTGTCAGGGTACCATTACTAAGCTTCAGAACTAAGCCCCTTTCCTTGCCCAGCAGGCAAGATTGGGAGGCTTGCATAGGCAAAGGGAATCCACAGGAGCTGGGCCTTCAGACCGATCACCTTGAGCATGAATGCAGAAGCAGGGCCTGTACATTTTCCATGTCAAATGTCAAATGTGCACCATATCTAAGTTAGAAACCACCCGCCTACTCTACCCCTTCCTCAATTACTCTTTGCTTTAAAATGTTAATTATCTCTCAGGTTTGTTTGTCTTCTTTAAAATTCACCAGGCCCTGGCCCTGTGTCCCTATAAATACCCCTTTCTTTTGTTAATAAAGTTATCTCATAGTTCATACTTCCATTTAACCTCCAGCTGTGGCTGGACCATCTCTTTTCATAAATTCATTTTTTATACCCTGTGTAAAAGTTAACAGTCAAAGTTCAATGCCCAAGACCAGGCATCCCAGTGGATAACAGGTCAGAAAAGAAAACCTTGAGCCCGGTCCCTCCTGCTGCTCTCAGAAGTGTGTTCAAGAAATCTGCCTTTCCTGTTCTTTGCTCTGCTGAATTTTTTCATTCTTGTGTGTCAGACCTCACCCTACTATTACACCACCACAGCGACTGGGCACCTGAAGCTCTCAATAGCTGCTGGTGGCCTGCCTGATTGTGATCTTAGCCACACTATTATTATGAAAGCAACATCTTTCTTTCCCACTTTGACTTCTGCTTCCTGATTCTTCTTGCCTGCACATTCCTGCCCCTGTTTTCTCCTGCCTGGCCCTCTCTCTAGCATTTATCCTAAGCCCTTAAGTTGAATTCAAGGCAAGACTCGTCTCCTTGAGCCTAGGGAAAGAAGACAGAAGAGGCCCATCCAGTGCCTCAGGAAACAGCACTGCTCCTGCGGCTGAGCAAAGTGACAGTGGCTTTGAGCGATGTAAACGTGCTTTTGTTGTTGTTACACCCTTCTCCTAGTCGAAATGTCCTCAAATGTAAAAAAATGTGTGATGAGGTTTTCTTTGTTCCATGTTTAGCTGCTCCTTGGATATAGCCTTTTAAGCAAAACATTAACTATGTCCATCCCTAGCCATTATAAGAGTGGAATGTAAAGTGCTCATTTCTGTTAAACAAATCACTGAACACCAGTTTCAAGCCAGACATTGGGCTGGGCAGGAATAAAGCAGAGAAAGATTTTCAAGCAACTTACAGGCCTGTGAGAGACACCAGGGGATAATAATCACACAGCAGACACTGGACCCTGCATTGTTCTGCAGGTCTCAGGCATGTTCATCAACTGCCATAGAAGGAACTACGAGCCACAAGCTTGTCAGTGAACTCTAAGATGCATGTCCTGAAAAAATAGACATCGGGCCCAAAATGTGCAAAGAAAATGACAAATCAAATAATATAAAATTATTATTTTTTAATTTTGTATTTTTTTATACTTTGTGGGTACAATTTTTTTTACATTGTTATCTACCCCAGGGTTCTCCTACCACCTTATCCCCCATGAACCATTGTTTTAATTTTTTGTGTCCTTTTTCTCCACATCTATGCCAGCACTTGTTGTTGCCCGTTTTTTTTTTGTTTGTTTGTTTGTTTTTGGTTTTTTTTGAGACTAGGTCTTGCTATTTTTGCCCGTGGAACTGAAGGCTCTCGTTGCCCGGGGTACCACAGACTCAAGCAATCCCCAGCCTCAGCTTCCCGGGTAGCTGGGATTACAGGCATGCACCACCACACCCAGCTTTTTTTTTTTTTTGGAACGAGGTCTCACTACGGGCCCCAGGTGGGACTCAAACCGCAATCCCTAACCCTAGCCGCTTCATAGGCTGAAGCTTACAAGCACGAGCCACCGTTCCCGGCCTCCCTTTTTTTTTTTTTTTTAATATTGGCCATTTTTATTGGTGTAAGATGGTATCTCAGTGTGGTTTTGATTTGCAGTTCCCTGATTATTAGTGATGTTGAACATTTTTTCATATGTCTATTGACCATTTGTATTTCTTCTTTGAAGACATATTTTTAGATCTCCCATCTTAGACTTTTTTTTTGTCTTCTTTTTGTTAGGTTGTGTGAGTTCTTTGTAACTCTGTTATCAAATCATACAAAATGAATTCTTATTAGTGTAAAATGGTATCTCAGTATGGTTTTGATTTGCATTTCCCTTACCAAATGCTTCTGTATTTGATCTTTGTTATCAAATCATATAAATTAAATACCTATAAAAGATCACATTATTTCAACCATACCCATATTCATTATTTATAGTTAACCATCTTTTGATATGGTTGTCATGATGTGAACTTCCATAGACATTTTACATCTGAAAACAGTTTGTAAGCTAGATTTTTTCTTTTCTACAATTTATAATGTTGCTGAGCCAAACACTAACTTCAAATAATTACTCTCAGTCCATTTCCAAAATAATATTATAAAACATTCCCACTATAAAGTTATATTTCATTTGGGATGTGGCACATTTTACTTTGTTGAGTAGGGTGGGGATGGGGCATCAAAGGGGAGTGGCAGGGCCCACTCGAGGTCATAGAAAAGCCTAGGGCCGTGTGAGCACCTGGGCACCACGACTTTGAAGATTATGGGGGCCCACTGAGGCCTCCAGGTGACACCAAAGAGAAGTCCTAAAATGGACACCCATTTTAGGGTGTTTCTCTTTCAAGAAACACAACCTGAGGAGCTGTGTTTCTCTTTCAAGAAACACAACCTGAGGAGCTGTGTTTCTCTTTCAAGAAACACAACCTGAGGAGCTTAAGCAACAGAAATGTATTGTCTCTATAAACTTGGGAGGCCAGAAATCCAAAGTCAAGGTGACTGCAGCACTGGTTCAAAGTCAAGGTGACGGCAGTACTGATTCCTTCTGAGGGCGGTGAGTAGAGTCTGCTCTGGCCTCTCCCTGGCCCCATGTACTTTACAAGCAATCTTTGGCAGTGCTTGGTCCATGGTGACTTACCTCACATCTTTATAAAGCACTCTCCTGTGCCTCTGTGTCCAAGTTTCCCCCCTTTTCATAAGGACACTAGTTCTATTGTTTAAGGGCTCATCCTCCTTCAGTATGACCTCATCCTAATTTCACTAATTACATCTGCAACTTTCTTTTCTTTCTTTCTTTCTTTCTTTTTTTTTTTTGAGATAGTTCTTGCTATTTTTGCCCGTGAAACCGCAGGTTCATGTTGCCCGGGGTACCACAGACTCAAGCAATTCCCAGCCTCAGCTTCCCAGGTAGCTGGGATTACAGGCACGTGCCATCACGCCCAGCTATTTTTTTGGAACTAGGTCTCGCTGTGTTGCCCCGAGCAGGACTCGAATCACGATCCCTAGCCCCAGCCGCTTCACAGGCTGAAGCTTACAGGCACCTACGGCGTGTCCAGCTACACCTGCAACTTTGTATTTCCAAATAAAGTCTTATTGTCAGGTGTCAGGAGTTAGGACTTGAACGTATGAGTTTGAAGGACACAACTCATCCCACAATTGTGGGTTGAGAAGTAGCAGGCCGAAGCAAAAGCAGAAGGCTGGGCGGGGCAGTGCATGTGCCAACGCCACACAGAGGCTGCAAAGTGCATGGCCAGAGCACAAAGCAGCTTGTAAACAAATGTGAGTTTAATCTATAACCAGAACTTTTCAGGGTGATATGTTTATGTCTCACTTAGAAGGTCTTACTGACTGTGCAATCTTAGATCATAATTTTTCAGCTCCAGATTTAAAAAGCGGAGTTCTGGAATACTAAGTGAAATAATCATGTCAACATCACTAACTCATTTGAATAGTTTTAGGGTAGATTGTTAATCAGGGCAGGAGAAAGACTAAAATGATCAGTTTATGTAACTGTTTCCTTCACCATTCTGTAGGATCTCTAGGGTAGAAAAGAAAGATCAGTTCTTGCCTTTCCTGTATTCCACAGCTAAATACTCTCTCAGTAAAAACTGAGCTAGCTGAAGACCAGACTTTCAGCTCTGTCCAGTTTAGGTGGATGTCCTGTGGTGCCCAGATGGGGGCGCTGTTCAAGCCCCGTTCAGACTAAGATGTTAGTAGTCCTAATGTTGTCCAGTAGGTCCAGACAAGAATCCCCCAGTGGGGGGGGGAGGGGAAAAGGTTTGATAGAATGGAGAGAGCGCCAGAGGGAGAAAGGAGAGGGAGGTATCCCAAGAACCATTTACCAAGGTTGTGATTTTTTTGAGACTAGGTCTTGCTATTTTTGCCTGTGGAACCGCATGCTCTCGTTGCCCGGGGTACCACAGACTCAAGCAATCCCCAGCCTCAGCTTCCCAGGTAGCTGGGATGACAGGCGCGCGCCACCACGCCCAGCTATTTTTTTGGAACGAGGTCTCACTACGGGCCCCAGGCAGGACTCGAACCGCGATCCCTAGCCCCGGCCGCTTCATAGGCTGAAGCTTACAGGTACGAGCCACCGTGCCCGGCACCAAGGTTGTGATTTAAAGAATAAAAATAAATTAATTAATTAAAAAAAAAAAAAAAGAATCCCCCTGAGTGCTCCAAGCTCAGCAGGGAGAAAAGTCAAAGTACATCAGAAGTCCTAAACCAAAACCACCCCAATAACAAAAAAAGAATTTTTTTTGAGACTACGTCTCGCTATTTTTGCCTGTGGAACCATAGGCTCATGTTCCCCAGGGTACCACAGACTCAAGCAATCCCAGTCTCAGCTTCCCAGGTAGCTGGGATTACAGGCGTGTGCCACCATGCCCAGCTATATTTTTTTGGAACTAGGTCTCACTATGTGCCCCAGCGGGACTCGAACCTTGATCCCTGGCCCGGCTGCAGCTTCCTAGGCTGCTGCTTACAGGCATGGGCCACCATGCCCAGCCCTTATATAACAAAAATTTTTAAAAAGTTAAAAAAAAACATATAACAAGCTAGAATAGAATAATTACACTATATGTATTAAGGTTTAAATGTACTAAGTTGAATATGCTAAATGTGCACAAAGAAAACACCATAATAAGAGGTAACAATGAATAAACAATTTGTGTTCAACAGTTCAAATGGCCAATGAACGCCCCCCCCAGCTTGCTACTGATCTGACAAGTGGACATTAAAACAGCAGTGAGTCACATTTTTGCCTAGTGGTTTGGCAAAAAATTGGAAAGATCCAGTGTTGGTAAAGGTGGAGGTCAAAGGGTGTTCCAGGAAAACTAACTTGGTTTATTTCTGTTTCTGGAAGTTAATCGGTAGCTACGATCAAAATGTAAAAGGTAAAATGCTTGTACAGAAAGTCCAATTTTAGAGATTGACTCCATTATTTAGAAACAGTTAACCTTGGCTAGCACTTGGTGTGTGCCTTCACAAGACAGTCTGCTGAATATAGGCCTAATTACGTCCATTTTCCAGGAGAAACTGGGACTTGGGGAAGTAAGTTTTCTAATCAAATCATCAGGGAAGCCAGAATTTAAATTCAGGCAGTCTGATTCCTGAGCCCACACCTGTGACCGTTCCCTTAATGTCACATATTCGCAAGAGGTGCACATGCTCTCTTTCTCTCAGCGTGCTTATAGAGACTGAATCTAAAATTCAAAGATTAGGAATATGGTTTGATAAGCAAGTTACTGTCATTCTATAAGCAAATAAATAGTTTGTGTTAGAGGGAGGCAATGCATGTTATATTGTCAAGAGAGGAAAACAGAATAGGTTGTAAAATAAAATGAATTATATAGAATTATTAATAAAAAGATATATAGATATATAGACCAAATTTCTTTCCGTGTGATTCCTTAGGTGCAGAAGTAAGAAGACTTTCACTTTTTTATTTTAGATATGTATCACTTAGGTGTCCTCAGCTACTAAGTAATAGAAATCTAACTCCAGTCAGCCTAACTACTGAAGGGGAACTTTTTCTTAAGTAATTGGAAGGCTCAGAGGGCTGGTGTGATCTGGCAGCTTGACACACCAGGATTGTGACTTGGCAGCTTAATGTCTACAAGTAATTGGTTATTTCCATCTCTTTACTCTGTCTCCTGTTGTGTCAGCTGAATTCTTAGGTAAGATTCCCTAATGGCAGTGAAATGGTTGCAGCAGTTCCAAGTTTCACATATGCCTCACATTCTGTCTAGAAGCAGAGTTGTTTGTAGACCATAATTCCCAACAAATGTGTTCAGGTTCATTGTTGATTGTACCAACCCAGAATGAAACCTTGGAGTCAGGTGAATGGCTTGTGCTGATTGGCTTGTATTTGTAGAACTGTCCTGCCAGCTATGCCACTTAGTATGTCTTCTCTATCTGCACTGAACCATCCTGTTCGTGAGACCACCTATAGTGCAAACATGGACCAGGCAGGGCAGGGCATCGGAGCTGGGAGGCATCGCTGGGAGACAGGGAAGTAATCTTTATGCTCTTTCTCTCTCTCTCTTTTTGGCATTATCTACAGGCTCTTCTTTTCCTCCTCTTTTCTCAGTTTCCAGAGTGATCCTGCCCTTTTATCACCTCCTAGGCATAAGTGTGCCCCTTCATATACATGCACGCCCATTAGGCCCAGGTGTACAATCATGGGGAGGACTCAATACCACAGGTGCTGGTCACAGGGGCTAACGGCAGAAGGGTGAAAAACCCTGAAAACCCATTTACCCTACAGCTTGGATCTACATACTCAAAATAAACACTGTGGCCAGGAGGTCTGATTGTTCAAAGAACTGCCAGGACTTGGGAGGAGAATGCAAATCACTCATGACTGCCAGAGTTGGGGAAGAAGTGAAACATTTGTTGGGGAAGTAGCATTATAACACACTTCTGCCTTATAGTCTGCAAATACTTTGGACATCAAGTTATGTAATACTTTGGTAATTTCTAATAATAAGAATGTATCTTTTTAAAAAAGAAAATATATTATCAATTTTCAATTTCATAAATTCCTCATTTCTTCCTCAAGTTCAAGTTATCTAGATGAACTTGCATTGGGGGTTTACTTAAGAGATGTGATGGGAGGGACAAGAGTAGACTGAGATCTTGTGGGCCTAGGCTTTAGTTCTAGCTCAGCCAGAAACAATGAGACCTTAGAAAGTCAAGGAACATCTCGGGGCTCAGTTTCCTCATCAGCAAGCGATGTTGGATCAGATACCTTCAAGTGTCTACCTCCACCAGTCTTCTCAAGTTTGCACTCCTAATGTTCCTTGCACACGTGTGCATTCTCCTCAGGCCTTATTTATGCTTGTGTAACATGCCCCCATCCTGCCTCTTTTCATGTAACGATCTGTGAATGCATTTGCTGGATCAGAAGGCATATGCATTTTTATATTTTGATAGATGTTGCTAAATTATCACCAAAGGAGACAATGCTTATTTCCTGAGTCCCTTGTCAACAAACGCATATTATCAAACTTTTCTTCTTCTGCAAACTGAAAAACCACATCTCACTGTGGTTTTACTTTGCTTTTGCTTTATTCTGTTTGAGAATATGAATATTATTATGTCTAAAAGTCACTGACATTTATTATTTTGTAAATCATTTTTTCACATGCTTTGTCTATTTTCTTTTGTACAACTATGATTTATTTTTTTTCCCTTTTTTGAATTCAGAAGATGGGGCACCCTCTCCTGGGAAGGTGGACCTTAAAGGGCATCACTGTCTAGGCCCCTGGATAATAGGCGGTGAATGGATGAGGCCAAGGGTGGGATGTCCCAGGAGAACCCAAGAGTGAGGTGATGCCAAGAGAATGCCTGTCTCAAAGTCACTTTTACTTTCAAATGGATTTAAAACAACAAACTAACAAACAACCCCTGTAGCCCACCAAATATTTGCTATTTGGCCCTTCACAGAAAATGTTTGCTAATCCCTGTCAGGGATGGAGAAAAAAAAAGGAGCGTGAGACTCAGAGCTGAAGAAGCACTTAGTTCTGTTAGACTGGAGGGTTAACAGGTTGGGCTTTACCAGAAATCCAGATAAGATGAAGATGTAAGCGTGCTTGGGAATTGGCAGTCAGGAAGTAGGTCACTGTGACCTTTGGTAGAGCAGGTTTTGGGGAGTGTTGCTACACAGGCTTTTGAGTCATAGAAAAGAAAATAACAAAGAAAGGAAGAGGGGAGGGGAGGAGAGGAAAAAAGCGAGGGGAGAGAGGAAGAAATTGCATGGGTATAAAATATAAGTATTTAGTGAAAGTCAACTGAAAAAAAAACAACTGGCATAACTTATTTAAGAGCAGTAACTATTTTTATGAATGTGAATTTTTATGAATGTTACTCCTTTAGAGCAACATTTACTGACTGACCTGAGCTCTAGATCATCCCTGTTTCAGTCTCTCATGCCTCCAGGAAGTAAATCCTGAGTGGATACAAAAGCAGGGAGCATTAGCACCAGTGGCCCTTAGGTGCAAGCTGGCTTCCCCTCAGGTTACTGGGGAGGCAGCCAAAACTCAAAGTGGAAGAGTGACATTCAGAACAGGCCGCACAGAGAACCGCCTGGACAACTGGCTTTTCGTTCCAACTCTTTCTTCCTCTGTGGCACCTTGCAAAATTTTTGCCTCATCATTAGCATTTAATAGACCCCTTGAAAATACTTCAAATAATTACATATTTATATCCACATATTGTATCTCGTTCTTTTTCAAACTTGTAATGTGATATCCTCTTCCATTTTTGAAAATCAGCATTGTTGAGGTCTAATTATTTTATTGAAGTGAAATACACACAATACATTATGTATCAATTTAGCCTTTTTAAGTGTAAACTTCAATGACATACATTCACATTATTGTCTTCAACATTCACATTTAATATCCTTCTTCATCACCAGGAAAAAACTGTGAATTTTTTCCTTCTTTCAACCCCCGCAACAAAACTAACAGAACTATATAGCCACTCCCCTGACCGAATGTAATTTGCATATAACAAAATTCCCAATTGAGTGTACTCATTTTTTGATTTGACAAGAGTATACTCTTGGATAAACAAAACATAGAACATTTATGTCACCACAGAATATCACCTCATGGTTCTGATGAGCTAGTCCTCAAACTCCATCTTTAACTTCTGATCTAGATTTGTTTTGATCAAAGTCCATACATCTGCTAACCTGCAGACTGAAACCATGGCCTTTTTAAATTTTGTACATCTATGAGGTTGAGATATTTCTGTCAAAGAAATATCTCTGAGATGTCCCTCTTTTCTAGAATTTCATAAAAATGGGATCATACAGTAAATAACAGTCCTAGGGTTACCAAAAATTATTCTTAAATTTTTATTCACGCACTTATTCATTCACTGGACAGTTATTTATGTGGGTTCTCTGTGCCTGACACCCTGCATGTGCAACAAAGGAGAAGAATTCAGTGTCCTCAGCGGATGCTTGCCCAGAAAAGTGCCTAGCGCTGACTCAGGCACTTGCTGAAAGCTTTTGGCAGAGAGACTTCCGATTTCTGCCGTAGAGGCCAAGAGGAACTTCTTCATTCCCTATTAACTGCCTGGTGCCTTCGACCACTCAGTGCTGATGGCTCTGCTCTTAGGGAGGGCACAGGGTGTCTCAGTGATGCTGGCACTTTGCATTCTCTGCCTATAATGTCAGAGAGTGGTCCTGGTGGATGAGGGCAGCTATGTTCCCTGGCATTCCAGAAAACCATTTTAGGATTTCAATCCAAAGCCAATAAAACTCTTTGGGTCTGAAGTAGGAGTCTCAGCTGCATTTGGCTTTTGGGAGAAGGAAAATAGGGCAGAAAGTCATCAGGCCCAGGAGAGCTGGGTGTCCTAGCATTATCCTTGTATTGTCCCTGAAGCCAGGGCATTCTGATGAAGAAGACACAGCACAGCACCGATGGGGCTGCTGCCATAGGTGGTAGGGTAGCCCCTCTTCTCACTCTTAGGGTCCTCATTGAGGCTGAATAGTTGCAACAGTGAAGAAGATGGGACTTCATGAAGTCATTAAAACTTATTGCCTTCTTGTGCTTAGTCAGATCACAGCACCTGAAACTACACAGGAAGGCTGTGGTGAATCAACAGGTGATTTCAGGGGTCACCTCCTCACAGATCAGAGAGCTTCTCAAAGATTATTTGGGACATTTCTCTGGAGAGAAGATTTGATGGTCACTATTTAGTCAGTTGGGAGAGGGAAGGCTTACCTGCAGTGTCCCCCTACCCCTCTGCAAGCAGATGAGCACCTCTTTAGGAACCGGCTGTGGTACTGCTGGAATCTTGCTCCTAGGAAACAGGTGCAACTGGCCTCAAAAGGCAGCTGGAGCCAGAGAACAGCTGGGGCTGCCGTGTGGGAAAGGCTGTTTGGTAGCAGTCTGCTTTCATGTAAGAGGAACCAGGAAATCAGAGGCAGGAGCAGGGGAGGGGAATAAGTCAGTCCATGTAACAAAACCCAGAGTTAGAAGAGAACCAAGATGAGAACTGTGTTGGTCCTATAGGAAGAAAAATGAAGGTAGATGGGGGGCAGGGGGAGTCCAGAGGCTTTTGCTTTCTTGGAGGTCTGGGAATCCTGGACTGGGAGGTGACTAGCCAGCACCATTTCCTGTGGATTAACACATGTGCTTAGCAAGCACCTACTGCTCCCCAGGTGCCTCCAGTGAGTGGACAGACTCCCTGTCTCCGTGGAGAGAGGAGGTCAGTTAGTCAATAGAGGTTGTGGATAAAGACGGAGCAAAGCAAGGGGATGGCAGTGTTGTGGCCTGTGTTGACTTGATGTTTACAGCGTGTGTTCAGAAACACAGTCTCTGATGGTGTGTAGTGACCTCAGAGGAAGGAGGGAAGGCACTATAGACTCGTTAGAGGAGTATTTCAGGGGAAAACAGTAAGGACCTTCATCACAGGAGACTGGAAGCATCAGGACTCTGGTTATCCCTGGCTTTAGCACCCACAATGCTGGCATCACTCACAAGCATCTGTAACAACCTGGATGGCACACATATTTTTGATAAATTTTTTTCAATCTTGTTCTAATTTTATGCCAGAAAAGAGTATTTGTCACTTTCAAAATAATTGCCCAACAACTGGATTCAGGTGCAGTGAGACTGGCTGGGAGACTCTAACCAACTTTCCTCATGGTGGGGCTTTTCAGAGAAGTCCTGGAAGAGGAGTGATTGTGAGGAGAGGAGCTGAGCAGTTCAGACAGAGGGCACACTATGGCAAAGGCCCCGAAGTGGCCTGTTCATCTGGAGGATGTCACTTCCAACCCTAAAACTTTGGATTGCCAATCTGCTCTGCAGGTTTCTGGGGGAGCATATCCCATTACCCCATGCTGCTCCCCATGGTCTGTCTACATTAGATGCTGGCCCTTTAATTTTTCAAGCCTTCCCCCAAAGCCTTGAAGCCCTTCTTTGGGGTTCATGATGTCTATTTATCTCCCTTGGGTCCCCAGGGCAACTGGCCTTCTGGCCCTGAGTTCTTGTTCTCTTGCTTCATCACCAGGCCTGGCCAGGCTCATTTAGTGACATCTGGAAAACAACTCTCCTACTCCATGTTTTAGCTTTTTAAAATCCTACATGCCTTTCTTTAGTCTTAGAGTCATACTCTGATTGTATTTTTTTCTAAACTTAAAATGCTTTGAAGGAAATATATAATTACATTTAGTTTCCTACTAGATGTAGTAGAGAACCAAAAGTGTAATTATAGGTGTAGCCAGCTTTGGGAAAAACTGAAAAGTGGACATTTTCAAAACAATTGTATTTGGAGAGAATTTTTCAAGTTAAAAAATTACCACTAATTTCCTCTAAATAATTTCCCGTGTCATTAAAACAAGATAAAATTCTCTAAAACATCATTTCACATCCATCTTCTCAGTGTCTGCTGAAAGGCATACTTTGCATAATGAGAAGCCAACTGGTTTTCTCTTTTCTCTCTCCCTCCACTCTTCATACCAGGATGTGTGTGGCCTCTGCCTCCTGTGTCCCCATGATCTCCACTCTTCAGCAAGGCTACCGATTCCCCAGCCTTGATACCTCCAGCAGACTAGATATGGACCTGTCCCTGCAAGAGCCCAGTTTCTCTGGTCTTCTTGAGCTAAACCTACTCTAGATGCTAGCCCCTTTCTTTGCTCCTCTCTCTAACATAGCTCTTCAGGAAGTGATCTGTACCCATTGCTACTAGTTTCTCTCCTTTTAATCTCTTGAGCCCAACCAAATAAGACTTTCATTCGCCACTCCTCTGAAATTGCTCTTGTCATGGTTATGGCAATGTCCAGAGGGCATTGCTCAATCCTCATCTTATATGACCCCTCAGTATCTGATGATTCTCTCTGTTGTGAACTCCCATCTTTCCCTTGCAGCTCAACCATCATGGGTGTCCCCTCCCACCTCACTTTCACTCTTCGCTGCTTGCCTACTCAGCTCTCTAGTTCCCAGTCATTGGGTATTCTGAGACACAGCCCTCAGGGCCTCCTCTTCTCCCTCTGTATCCACTCTGTCAAGCTACGTTTGGTCAAGTAGCTTTAACTATATTGTGAAAAATGATGAAATTCTTATTTTATTTGGAATTTCTCTGAGCTCTCACCCCACATATCCAGTAGCTGATTTCACATTTCTACTTGGACATTTTACAGGGTCTTTCTATAACATGTCTACAACTAAGCCCCACTTCTACCTTGTAAGACTGCCTCTTTCCAGAGTGAATATTAGTCCCCCAAATATGTCCCGGTCCTTGTCTCCAGAACTTGAGGATGTTACTTTACTCACAAAAGGGACCTTATTAATGTGATGAAGCTAAGACTCTTGTGTTGGGGAGTCACCCTGGATAATGCAAGGGTGTCCATTGTCAGTAGATCACCTTTTAAGATGGCAGTAAGAGCACCATGGTTTGAGAGAAAAGGAGGTATGAAAACAGAAGCATAGACTGAAATGGTGTGCTTTGAAGGTGGAGGGAGGTTGGATGAGCCAAGGCAGGCAGACAGCCTCTGGAAGCTAGGAAAGGCATGGAAATGGATTCTTCCCTAAGCCACAAGAAAAAAACACAACTCTGTCAACACCTTGACTTTACACTCTGACCTCAGAACTGTCAGAGAACAAATTCATATTGTTTTGAGGCACTTAATTTGTGTTATTTTATTATAGCAGGGTGTCAGTTAATGGTGATTCTACCCTTTTAGTTAATCCAGAGCAACACTGAAGTTGTCCCGGATTTTCTTCTTTTTCACACCCCCCACATCCAGTCCATCAGCAATCCTATTGGCTTTACCTTTGAAATATATCCAGAATCCAACAACTTTCCATGATTTTCACCAATAACCTCATGGTCTTTCCCATCTTTCTTGTAACTATCTGCTAACAAATCTTCCTGCGGCCTCCTTGCTCATCCATAGTTCCATGCACCTCTCTGCCTGACACATCATCCCATTCACACTTTCCCCCTTGGCAGTGATGCTGAGTGGTAGCGGGACCACAGCCTAGCCATTCCTTGCTATGGCACAGTGCTGAGTGGTCATGCTGACTTGGGAACTGCCCATGGTTGGAACTGAATCACAGCTTATATCCTCTTTCTGTATTGTCTAGTTTCTTTCTTTCTTTTTCCTCACTCAGTGTAATCTTGTTTCTTTCCTTTCTCAAAATACTCCTAATTTGCTTCCTGCATATGAATTGCCATCTCAGACACTTTTCCTGGGGAACCTGACCAGTGAAACAGATCTCTTTGCTATATCCCTCAAGCATTCCAAGAGCTCTTTTGCTTCAGAGCTATTGCAATTATCCTTCTGCCTGCACAACTTTCCCCCAAGATGTTCCTATATCTGGCTCCTTTGCTTCTTACAAGTCACTGCTTGAATGTCCCACAGTGAATCGCCCTTCCTGACCACTCAGGGCAGAGAGCAGGATCACCATCAACAGTTTTACTCTCTCCCTTGTTGACTGAATTGTTTTCTCAGTATCATCATTTGACAGATATACTTTCTTGTTTATGTCTCTATTTCCACAAGGGCAGGAACTTCATTTATCTTTTCCATCAATATTCCATGGTGACTACAAGAGTGCCTACTACACAATAGACACAGAGTCAGCTCAGGCTCGGGCAGATCGTGCCTTGGCCTAGTACTAAGCATTGGCCGCTGTTATATCTTTTGTGACAAAAGTCCTGCTTTGTGGTTTTCTATCTTGAGCCCCCTGATTTGGAGGTAAGGCCTTGATGGTTCCTTTCATATCCTCCATGATTGAAAGTCTGCCTTATTATCTGCTCCTGGTCTTTGTAGGGATGTCATCCTACCCTATATACTACTATTATACTACTACTATTATACTATATACTACTATTATACTAGTATATAGTATACCCTATATACTACTATTAGATTGGGGGAATCCCACCTTCAAGTCCAGATGCCCTTGTACGGTCTGTTACTAGAATCTCCCTCCCAATCCAAGTCCCCAGTTCTCATCAATATCCCACCCATGTTCTGCTCAGCTTACCTAACAACCAGGTCTAAATCATGAGCCCCACGTTCATCTTTAGCATCAAAAAAGAGCATGGAAAGGCAATTCCCTGCCACAGAGAAGGAAGTTTACATTTGGGCCAGAAAAGCCTGGGCATGCATCTCAGCTGTCTCTTATAAGTGACTTCTTGGGCAAGTCACTCAATCACCTGTGCTCTAGGTCCTGCCTTGTAGAGTACTGTTAGTCATGTCAGTCTCACAGAGCGCTGTCAGCAGGAAGTAGAGAAGTAGACAGGTGTCTGTCACAGGGCAGTCAGCAAATTTCTCCTGAATAGACTGGAATCCTTTTGCATATCTGCCCCACTGTGTCCAGTAGAATAGCACAATGTCCTCAGAGAGCTCTGAGACTGGGTAGCTTATTGTGTAAAATATTTTCCCAAGGGAAATATTTGGCATTACATGAATCTCCACAATAATTTCTAACATATTTTAACAATAAGCCAATAGCCTGTGCAGCAAAATTAGGTTGTCAGTCAAGTATATGAGGTCCAGGTATCTTCACCCTGGAAAGGTGGCCTTTACTGACCAGGTAGCACTAAGGCACACTGAATAGACAAAGTTCCCTCTCCATCCCCTTTACCAGAGTCAACGGCATTAGACTTTGCCAATTCCCATTACTTTGTTGTTCAAAAGGAAGGGAGTTATCATTTTGGCAGTGAGGCTTAGTATATCTAACAGTGTTGAGAGCATGTTCCACATGAATCTCTTAATGTTGGCAGACTGCACAATTATTTTTGTGGTATTTTTTTTTCTTTTGATTTCCTCCCCTTGAGGTGGTCGATGGTTCTCAATGAATAGAACTCTTTCTGGCACAATGTGTGAGTCACGTGTGTCAGTAAGAACCCTGTAGTAATGCTTGTCACTTTGACAAGCATGGTGAAGATGGGATAGGGAATGCTGGAGATGTTCATTTGTGATTTGTACAATTTGATTTGGAAATGGGTCCTCAGCTCAGCAAAGAGGATACAAACACACTCAGCAGAGTCACCCCTCCTCCCCCCCAGTTTCTGAACTCTGGGGAGCTAAAGGTGCACACATTATGAAAGAGTCTCCATTCTTCTACATGATGGGGACGGAGTGTCCTGTCCAACCTGGACAAGCTGTTTTGTGTCAGCTTGACAGGTGGCTTCAGGCACCGTGTGTCTGTCCAGCCCCTGCAATTAGCAGGAAGCTGCATTCACCACCAGCTGCATTTTTGTTTGCTGACTGCCAGGAAGAACGTGCATGAGGCTGCTATTGATTACCGCTGAAGCTGACAACGCCTTATCTATTCCAAAGAAGGGCCAGGGGGTATCCTTAAGGGTACGTCATGTGCATCAGGAGACAACCAGATGCCTTCTTCACATTCAGCCCTTGATTGTTCAGAGACTCCTCCATTTCCTCCTGGGAGGTAAATGTAGGAATCAAGAGATATGAGTGAATATTTTCCAAGAGAATTCTTGGCATTTAAACTTGTTTTCATTTTTAGAAAGTATTATATGTTCATGGCAAAAGAATTTACAGAGTCTACAGTAAGTCTCACTAAGCCCACTGACCCCCCCCACCTTTCCCAGAGGCAGCTACTGTTACCAGAGTTTTGTATATCTTTCCAGACAGTCTATGCTTGTAAGAAGAGTTTTGATTTTTGAAATGTGTTTTTATATGTTCAGCTTAAGTGGTTTATAAGACTCCTTTTCCAAACAACTCTCCATGGTAACGTAACTTTGGAACACTTGCCATGCACACTCATAGGGACATCCACGTGTACACACAGTTATTCTTTTAAGCATAAAATGGAGGGGAAATGATGCAACAGAGAGTGACTAGAAGGTATATTACAGTAAATGGTAGTGGTTTGTGGATTCTTGGACTGTTCCAGACAGCTTTTTATACAGAAATAGCCCAGTAAGAACAGCCCAGCCTACTCAGACTGCAGAACAAACCCTAGGAACTTGCCTTTGTGCTACCTTCCTTTTGAAGCTCAAGTCTAAACACATCAGAGCTCAGCGGGGCTGCCTGGGCATGTTAGTTAACACCCTCATTCCTCAGGCTCTCATCAAGTCCCCTCTGAACCAGCATATTCTTCTGGGAACATCTGCCTCCTCCTTAGCCCCAACAAACAACACACATAAGCACAAAGCCCATCACCTTTCTCTTGGTCATGCTGTTGAATAAAAACCTTACTCACTCTTACACTCTAGAGAAAAGAAAAACAAACCCACCAATTATAAATATATATACCCATTTGTTTGGCAGAAATAGTTTAAGGAAAATCATTCTCTCTGTGAGGGCATTCTGAAACGAAGTGATGTATATAGTGTTGTTCAAATGGGGAAAGTGCATTTGTCTTCACAGAAATAGCATCTGAACAGGAGTGATACAGAATAACTTGAAGTTACTAGAGACTGTGCATAACTCATACAGTTATGAACAGGCCCTGGAGGGATAGCTTTTACCTAAGTACTGACAGAGAATGGAAGAGCTGTTATAACTATTGGCTGTAAAGTCAGTCACTTGACAGGAACTTGGGTAAAAATCTCTCATCAAAGCTGACCTTTTGATGTGGGACCCGATGGCAGCCCATGAAGAAGGACATCCCCAGGCTCTGGCAGACACCCTTTGGAGCAAAGGTCTTACTCCTAGTTAGGGAAGAGTCACTTGTCTGTATGTTTCTGGGAACACTGCCAAGATCCCATACCAAGAAAATAAAGTTTCACTTGCTGGCTAGTGTCTGAAAATCCCTTACTAATTGAAAATTTTTAAATTCCTCAATAATAGATAAGTGTAATAAGCTAAATGCACTGCAATGAACAGCAGTGATATTTGTGCTTATTTCCGGAGCACTTACTATGGTAACTGCTTTGCTTACATTCACCCTCGGGACTCTACATTTATGGTCTCCTTTGGTTTCTGTAGTAGCTAGTCCCCAATGTGGCCCTGCAATGACCCCTTAGTGAATATCCATGCCCCAGTGTTGGGTTGGTCTGTGACCCCCATATAACAAGAAGAACTGGGTACTTCTGTGTTGCTGTGTCTCTTCCAAGTCCAGACCAGGAAGCCTTGTTTGGTGTCTTGGAATTCCAGGGAAAGTCAGTCATCATATAAGGAGTCCAGCTCTCTTGAAACAGTCATGTGAGGAAGCCCACACCAGCCACATGGAAGAGCCAGCAGAGAAAGAGATGTCCAGCCCCCTCTCAGATGTTCCAGCCACCCAACACCAGATTCCAGACTCCTGAATGAAGAAGCCATGGTGGGTGTCTAGTTCTTTGTAGTCTTTGGATGAACCCTGGCCCAACCAACATGTGACCATCACTGTACAGGATACTCCAATAAATATTGTTCAGCTGAGCCCAGATCAATTCATAGAACCATTAGAAATGGTCATAATTTGCCATTTTTAAGCCACTAAGTTTTGGAGTGTTGTTATAAAGCAATGAATTTCTGAAAGAATTTCCATATTTACTTGGCAAGGTTTGGAATATCACTGTTAACATCCATTTTACCCCTTCCTTGCTCAGTGAGTGGAAGGACTGAGCACAACGGAGGTATACCCTCAGCAGTCTATGCTAGCAGTTCTCCAAGTATGTCAGGCAGCATCAGTGACACCTCAGAACCTGTTAGACTCAAACACAGAGCAAGAGAGGAGGAAGAGAGTAAAACTGGGTGGGGGGGGAGATTAAGATGGTTCATGGGTGATAAGGTGATGGGAGAACCTTGGGGTAGACAACAATGTAATATGTATGTGTGTGTGTGTTGTGTGTGTGTGTACAATCAATAAAAAAAAACTTGTTAAAAAGGCAAATACTAAAAGTTAATTAAAAAAGAAAAGAAAGGCAAATACTTAGGCTTTTCTTTGAACCTTTTGTTTGGTAGGTCCAGATCAGGAACTTGCAGGGAGGCCTACTTGTCTATGGTACATTCAGTCCTTCAGATAATTTGGATGCATGCTCAATTTGAGAACTATTAGTCTACTCACCAACCATGGTAATCCTGGTGACTAATGTAAGAACCCAGGATTATTATGCCAATCCATGAAGTATCAGCATTAGCTTGTGGCTGAGGGAGTGCTGCCCTTGCCCTGCTGGCAGCCTGAGTGTGAAGGGAGCCAGCCTGGTACTGGGGATGGGTGACAGAAATGGAGAAATAACCTGGGTCCCTGACACCAGGGGTCAATGAGCCTGCCATATCTTTGAATTTCTGATTCTATGGGCTGACATATTTTCTTATTGGTTACACCCACTTGAGTTGATTTTTATGTTCCTGGAGCTGAAAGCACAACACCAGCTACATGAACATTGTGACCTGGTTTTACATAGAAAAGGTCAGTTCATTTGCTACTGTAAATGACAACTAAGAAACAGAAGTAGGATTTGAACTCAGATCTCTTTGTCAACATGCACAAAAGGAGATTTGCTTCTTTTCTGAGACTAGAGGGTTTGCTAGTTTTTGGTGGTTTAGGGGACTGAGAACATATGAAACCAATGGGTATCTGACACAGAGAGGGACAGCATGGAAAGGGGAAAAGGTGAATTCCTACTGGTTCTATTCAGAGCTGGCCTGTGCTCTGGTATTGTTTCATGTTCTTAAATCAAATGACATCCTTTCCCCTCTGCTTATCCCCCCAACAGACCGACATGTTGTTTTATGAGAATGATACTGGGAGAGTGTAAGGCAAGTGTTCCTTTGAGGAGTAGGCTGATTGGTCCAAGGAGTTCTATAAACTGCATCCACCCACACCATGCTACTCCAAAGACAGTTTATAATCACAAAAGGAACAATCTGGAAGATTCCAGTTGTCAACACAGCTAGAATGAAGCAGCAGCAGACCTTATACAAGAGATATATAATGAAGCATAAATTCAGAACTTTTAGAACCTTGGGGATCCCGAAGCTCTGTTTCCCACAGTAGATGCCAACCTTCCACTGCAAGTATGTTTTCACCACTTCCACTAGCCGCCTGCCTCCTTAGGTCCCCTTCAGAGAATGATGTGGCTAATACAAACTTGTATCAAAAGCCCAACACAGGGCAAACTGGAGGTACCAGGGTGGCTACTGTTAAAGGACACTTTCAGGGCAAACATGAAGCAAGGCTCAGAGAAATAAGGTAGACAGGAAAGTGACAGCAATCACCCAGAGTTTAAAGGACTTTCTCCTCATTGGAACAGATTGATGAGGAAACAGCCAGTATTTGCTAAAGACTGCCTTGGGCACAGTGTTATTTTGGCATTGGGAAAGGACACCAGTTAGGGGGAAATCCTTTAAAAGATGTTTGGAAGAAATCATAAAACATGTCAACAAGTAGAAAAAAAGAGTCAAGACAATAGGATGTGCAGACTTTTTCCTTCAGATGCCAGGTGCTTATGTGTATTCACTAAATTAATTCTTATAAAGATGCTATTTTACTGATAAGGAAGCTGAGGCACAGAGAGATTAAGTCATTGTTCAAGATCACACAGTATTCAAATGGAGGCAGGCTAGCTCTGAAGGTCATGCTGCTGCAACAGGGAGGAATGCTGATGAGAATGGGCTTGATCCAGAATTTCCTGGAGGTGGTAAGTTTTCACAAAGGATGGAGATTCTGGGCAGTGTCTGGAGTGAGAGTGAGTTCTCTGTTTTTGATAACCTGTGTTACCTTTAATGGTTGTCATGTCATCAGTGGAAGACCTTATCCATAAATGCTTAAAGGTGATAATCCCATGAGCATGGGGGTACTGGAGACTGTTGTGTTTTTTTTTTTTTTTTTAACCTACTTTCAAATGGCAGTACTTTGGAATCAGAGCTGTGGGCCTGGAAAAGGCAAAAATTCATTTGGTTCACCTTATTTTATAGACAAGGAAACCAAAGCTCAGAGGTTCCAGTGTCCAGACCAGCAGCTCTGGCCTCCTAATTCTTGGTCTAGGCTCTTTCCACTCTACTCTCTACCACCACTTCCTGCTGGCCACCCTGAGTGGGCTGGACATGAGACAGGAGAGCTGGACAGGCATTTCTAGATGATCCTGGATGTCTGAGGAGGGGGAACAGCTGGGAAATTCTGAGGCACATTTAATTTGCTTACCTAGACCTAGGTCAGTCCAGAGTTGGGCAAGGGGAGGGAACCTGGAAATAAAGTCCTGTCACAAGACTCTCCTGTAAATAGGCCTCAGGGCTTTGCTGCTCCGTGATAGCGGCCCTTCTGGCTCTATACCGACTCTCGCCTCTAGAGGGCACCCGCGAGCAGGAACTCCATCCCCTTGGTGGGCTAGTGACATCTCAGGCCAGGGTGAGAGTGGGGTGGGGGTGTTACAGAACCCCTGGGGAGGTTATAAACTTCAGTTCTTTCCCTGTGCTGACCAGGGATGTCTCTGACCCAAAAATGTTTTAAATGCAGGGATGATGACTGGAGTATTTCTTCTAGTTATCACTGAGTCATAATAAAAAGTATAGGGTTATATAGCAACCAGAGTATTGTGTTCTGGAAAGACTAGTCAGGCGTCATGTGGTGTTCAGTCTGAGGGGAAGCAGGCCCACTCAGATCCGGGTAACTAGTGACCCACGCAGTCAGCACTCAGGGTTCTGGCTCTGGTTCTTCATCTGTGAACTAAAGGTGTCGAATTAATAGTTTTCTGAGATTCCTTTTAGCATTTTTTAAAGGAAATTTTTAAAAATGGGATTTTTTGTTTTGTAAAAGAGTTTATTATTTAGTTCAACATACAATTTGGTCACTTAAAATGTGCCATTCAGTGTTACTCATTATATCCACAGAGCTCACAACTGTCACCATACCTGATTTTTAGAATATTTTCATATCCTTAAAAAGAAACCCTGTACTGTTGACATGCCATGTCCACTCCCCCACCCCAATATGAAGTTTGTGTGATTGCTGTGCTACATCCCAGGCTGGACAGGTTTACTATTGATTGATTCGAGTAGATGAATTAAGAGATACGAGTGTCTTGGAGCCCTCAATAGATTTTATAGAACTTTTAAAGCTGAATCAGGGAGCCAGGTACACAAGCACACTAGGCAGGGAAGCTGGCAGGCAGAGGCAGCAGTGGGGCTGGGAGGCGGGCAGTCTTAAGTCTCTATCTGCTCTCTTTGTCCTGGTGTTCTCCCCTCTAGTTCATCTTAAGAGTGGTCCTGCAGGGTGACACCACTGCTGCCTCATGCCCATGCCTCTCGGCCATGATGTCCACACAACCTAGGAGCACAAGACTGCAGGTGCTGGCTGCAAGGTGGGAAAAAAGTGTGATTTAACTTCATTTTCCCTAAGTGACATAGCTTTTGAAAACTTACACTTCCTATGAATTACCTGTATCCTCCAAATACCTAACATAACCTGTACCCTAGACTCAAAGGATTATGTTCTTTTGTGAGGATAGGCATCTTTCTCAGTGAATTCATCTGCCTGGGTACTCTGGGGTGGTTGCTGGGAAGCAGATGAAGGAAAATTTACTTGAGTGGTGTTAAAAATGATTACTAGTAACTGCCATATTCTCTTTGTATGTATGGTTTTATAGTTTACAGAACATTTTCATGTAATTGACCTCATTGCAACTTTACCAAGTGCTATCAGGTTGGTAGGTCTCTATTTCCTGGATTCAGAATGCTTGGGTTTGAACTGAGTCACCACTTACTAGCTCAGTGCTTCCAGGCAGGTTATTTCAACTCTGTGTTGATTACTTCATCTAAAACAGAGGTCATTATGGTACTTATATCACAGAGTTGGGATGAAGATTAAATGAGCATGTAAAGACATTAGTGATACCTGTAGTACAGTATAGAAATGCTCTATAATTATTCCCATTATTATCGTTATTGTTGCCATTATTTTTAAAAGGTGGGAACTAAGTATTGGCAAGGTCTGTAGTTTCCCCAAGAGGGCAGTGAGTCGCAAGGCTGGGAGCTGATTCTGGTGTTCCTGCCTCATCATCTTGGTGACTGTGAAATCAGCTGCCGTGAAAACTAGTGTTCAGCAATGATACCAAGAGATTGTGTTGCTACACCAAAAATAATTATGGCTTTATTAATTGGCAGGAAGAAGATAATTGTATACTTTCCTCATTTTGACATACTTTCAACTTTTCCCCTTAAAGTTTTAGAGTTCGTCAAAGTTTTCTTTTATTTTGAGGATTTGCTAGTTTTGTCTACATGCACTTGCTGAGAGACTCATAACCAAGGGATTCACAAAAATATTAATGGAGAACATGCAGCACTGAGCAAGCTTGTTTCATTGGCTTTTGTTTTCATAAGTGCTTGACCCAGTGACTTAATTGGGTACACACATCATAAGCAGGTCCATCTGGTCTAAGCCACATGCAGGAATTGGTTTTGTGAGAAACTGCAGCATCCCATGAAGGACATGTTATTCACCATCAAATATGATAATCTTTAGGTCCCCCAACTCCTGACCAAGCCTGAGGACCACCAATAGTGCTATGGTCATCCCTCCCAACATCCAGTTCTTCCAAGATTATTTTTTACATTTTTCCAGAATTTCAGGTCAAGTATATATGCTCTGAGTTATTCTTGAAGGAGTTAGAAACCAGGAAGCTGGGAGAGGAAGATAGGAGAATACATGCTTTTGCCATACAGCCCAGGCAACTGAGGTGAAACAAACCTCCGGATACTGAGGACAGCACCTGGTGCAAGTCCCCCTTTCCTGTAAGGGGGGCATGTACCTGGGACATGCTGTGCTTTGGCTAAAGCAATATGGCAAAGCCTATATACACACATACACATACATATACTCCTGTATTTTTAAGAAACATTCAAATATACATGTGAACTTTTTGATTTTTTTACCCTTCAAGCATGCAAGTTAATTTATAACAATGGTGAATCCTGGAAACTAGTTTATAAAATAAAACATTTGAGACTTGGTTGGTGAACCAGAGAAAATACATGACACAGATAAAATAAAATTACCCAAGTTACTGAGAATAAAGGGAAAAGACATTCTGAAGTTTTTCTAGTCATTAAGGGATGGTAACAGAGGAAAGCTAACTATGATTCTCTTATTAGTGTGCAGCTATGTTTTATTTCCATGAATGTTGTAAGCAACCTGTTGAGTGCCAGCACAGCAACTTTTCACTCACAGCCTCCTTCCTTGCCCACCTGTCTTACTACAGGTGGCCATGTAACCTGATCCTGCCCTATGGGACTAAGGACTTTCTGAGCATGTGTGTTTGGGGCGATCTCTCTCCCTGCTTGAGAGACATGAGAAAAGTCCTCAAGCACATCTATTTTCTGGTTTGGATGCTATATGAGGATGGAACCATGGGAACCAAATTATAATAATGTAAACCCAACCTGAAGCTAACATGTAAAGGAAGGTAGGAGTGGAAGTATGAAAATACAGTTGAGTCCTTGTAGGTACCATAAGCTGCCAATTTAACCCTGAGAAGTACCTATTTCAAGACTTTAATAAAAGTAGCTAGAAGCTACTGTTAACTTCAATGTCACTGAGGGACTCCTATTGATATATATGTAAAAAGAGAGCTATATGTATTTTCAGAGGCTCTCTGAATATCTCAATTCCTCCAGGCTTCCACAATTTCCCCACAGTCTTACCACCAAAGTTTTCAGATAGCAGTTCTTAAGATTTCAGTTACAGAGCCTCTCACAATGCTGGGAGGTTCAAGCAAACCATGAGTCAAAACAAGCTAAGCACCAAACTGAAGCACACAACTTTGAGCAGCAGGGAAAGGGGGGGAAAGGGGGGAAAGTGTGGGGGGGAAATCCTTGAGATTACAATGTTGTGAAATTTATATATAAATAAAAAAATAAAAAAACTATTACAAATTAAAAAAGCAAAAGAGAAATAGTGAAAAATGGTTCTGTTAATAGTCAAAAATTGTTCTGCTTAAGCAGACACTGACTTCCTTCTGAAAGGAAGATGCCACTAAACAGCTGTTTCTTTGCTCCTGGGAGGTGTGTTGTGCAATCTGAGGCAGCTGTGGAAGAATGTAGAAACCTCTGAAAGGGAGTAAGTGTAGAAATGACACATTAGCTGCAACTAAGTATGGCTTCCCAGGCTTTAATAGTAAGCTGACCAGTTTCAGAATCATGGAAAACTGAGAGTACATGCAATAAACAAAAAAACAGACAAAATCCCCCACATAGTTTAAACTGAAAAGTTAGGACTTTGTAAAGTGTTCACATAGTTCAACTTATTTCTGGAAGTGTTGGTTTAAAAAGAGTGATCTGTGTATCTGCGATATGTGGAAGATGACCAAAAGCTGTTGCCATTCCCATTACACATGCTCTGCCTTGTGGTGGACTGTGAGGGTCAGTCTGTGCCCTTAATGGACAGAGTGGAATTAAGGTAGACACAGTGTAGTACAGTGAATGGTGACTTTTTTTTTTTTTTTTTTGAGACTAGGTCTTGCTATTTTTGCCTGTGGAACCACAGGCTCACATTGTCTGTGGTACCACAAACCTAAGCAATCCCCAGCCTCAGTTTCCCAGGTAGCTGGGATTACAGGCATGCACCACCACACCCAGCTATTTATTTTTGGGGACTAGGTCTCGCTATGTTGCCCCAGGCAGGTCCTGAACTGATCCCCAGTCCTAGCCACAACTCCATAGGCAGCCGCTTACAGGCACACACCACTGTGCCCGGCTGAATGGTGACATTTGGATGTGCAACATCAGAGGATTAGATGCTGGAGAAGAAAATGCTTTCTTTAAAACAAATTTTCTTATTTTTAAAGACATCAGATTGCAGCAAAGAAGAGCAATAAGGTAGGGCAGATGTAGGTGGTGACATGAATCACATCTAACAAATCCATGGCATATCATTTTTAAACAAAGAGCTCATGGAGGTCCTCTGCCTCTCATTTGCTGTCCTTTTAGAAACTTGGTGGCTCATGGCCAAATCTTGTTTATTTGACTTTCTAACTTTGGTAAAAGAGATTTGTAGCCGGAGAAAAGAAAAGTACATAAACTATATTCCCCATCTACATTTCTATCATTTATTCAGTTTTTCGGTCTTCCACCACTTTTCCTCTGAGCAGATGTTTGCCACATCAAAGGCCAGCTGGTACAGGCTTAGTGCAGAGCTCAATTTTCAGAGGTGGGATAATTTGCTCAACAGGCATTCAAGAGGAAGCATGCCTCAGAGAACCCAGCACCCCTTTTAGGGCCAGCTACTCACTGCCACCACAGCTGCCTGAGTTAGCCACTTCAAAGCTTCTTCAAAATGAAGAAGCTACAGGGTATGTGGTACTATTTCTGATTCTTCACACTCTGGAGTTGGTTTGAGAATGATGTCTGCACAGAAAAAAGTAGAAGACATGCAGAGATGAATGCTGATGGTCTGAGTTCTGCTCTTCCTGAATTTGCATCATGTAAGAGCAAATTCTTTTTGCTCATATTAACCTGATCTGGATTTCTATCACTTACAACTTGAGCCCTCAGCTATTTATAAAACTTATATATATAAACCTCATCATTTCCACTCAAGCAAGTAGTTACAATATTTAACATGAGCACACTAAAGGAATTCTTTTCGAGTACTGGAAATTTATTTTGCAAATCAAATAATCACTGTCGAATGTATCTTCTATGTAAATTCAAATGATTAGGTATCAGATTTTTTTAAATACACCTGTGTTAGTATGTATAAGTGGAGGGAATAACATTTGAAATACAATGTAGACAGAAATTGTTCTAGTTTTTCATATTCAATTTAATTTGAAAAGTACATTTTTCACAGAGAAGACAATTAAATATTTTAGACAATAAAAATATTATACCCACTCTATTATATAAAAATATAGTTGAATATTTGCTTAAGTAATAAAAGGGTTAAGAAATTATTTGGATTATGATCGGAGGAATATATGTGTAAATCTCCAGAAATAGGCATTTTTCAAATAAAATTTTAATAAAAGGCTTGACATTCCCCATTTTATATACACAAGGAATAAATTATTTCTAGTCAACATATTTCTGCTTTAGTTTCAGAAAGGTCACAAATTTGAGGTATGTGCACAGGCTCACGTTGCCCGAGGTACCACGGACTCAAGGAATCCCCAGTCTCAGCTTCCCAGGTAGCTGGGATTACAAGCATGCGCCACCATGCTCAGCTATTTTTTTGGGACTAGGTCTTGCTATGTGCCCCCGGTGGGACTCTAACTGCGATCCCCAGTCCCCACCATGATTTTCTAGGCTGCTGCTTACAGGCATTCTCCACCATGCCCAGCCTGATGTATGTGTTTTAAAACCAGTTTCTAGACATAAGTTCTGTCTATATTTTCAGAAATGACACCAAAATCCTTAGACCAGACCATATCAGGATGGGAGAAAAGAACTGCTTGCCAATGCTGACATGCTGGAGAGGACACCACCAAAACATGATGGCAATCTCGTCACTACATGTGGTTGCAAAGAGACAAACTCAGCAAGCAGAGGGTGACTCAGGCAGGGCACAATCACTGTGGGTCAGGGTTTTGGTTTTTAGTGTTGAGGCAAACACCAGTAAGACCTCTGGTTTCACAACCCAAATGCCCCAAAACAGACAAATGGATCAAAAAATTGTGGTATATTAACAAAATGGAATATTATTCAGCAACCAGCAAAGACAGACTCAAATCTTTTGTGGCAACATCGGTGGAGCTAAAAGGACTCATGCTACCTGAAATTAGCTGGGAAAAAAGAGAAACATTGGATAGTCCCACTTATATGTGAGATCCAGAGAAATCAAAAGGACAAGAAAAAGTTAAAACTAGAAAGTGGTAAGAGAATTAAAGCATTCAGCAAGGATGCAGGAGGGAGTGTAAAACTGGGAAGGATGAGCACAAGCAATCAGGATAGTAGTAACAGGTGACATGGTGGTGGGAGAACTTCGGGGTATACAGTGATATAAGAAAAAAATATATATATAATTAATTTTAAAAAGGCCAAAAAGAAAAGATCTCTGGTTTCACTAAAATTTTCTTGAACATATCATCTCTCAATAAAGGTACTTGGCATGTTTAGGGAAAAAATATATGTTCAGATTTGTTTGTACCAGGTATTAAGTGAGAAAAAATCAGCAATGAGATGGGCACTGACAGAAAATTCATATTTTCTGTAAAGAATTTTCCACCTAAACAGATTTTGCATAATAATGGCAAGGAGTAAAATTGGAGTTCATGTTCTGTAAAGAAGATAAAGGGCCTTAGGAGGGAGAGGGGGACATAGGAATGTAGAGAAACCTCCACACATGGATCCATGCACAGGACACACGTTGATCATTTTCCTCCTGAGGACTGCTGCGTACTTTCCTAAAGTGAGCTTAGTCCGTACATGTCAGCTTGGGTTCTCACGCTGTCTAGTCACCACAGGCCTATGCTGAGACATCTTGGCCACTGGTAGACAGCACTTGAGTGTGTTTTTGGCTTATGTTCTTTTCATATAGAATACATTTCATAAAATAAATGGAACACAGACCTGAGCCCTCCTAGATTCGACATGTGCATGCTACCCATGCCATGTACAGGTCACAGCTTTTTGCATGGAGGGGTGAAGGAACTTGAAGCAAAATCAGAGGTTCAAGCAGATGGCACATAGTGTGTCCACCATTACAGCAGGAATTACAAGGTCACTCATCTGGAGTGACCTTGCTAGATAAAAGAAAGTTGCTCTGCTAAGTACTGTTTTAAAAAGATTATCAGGATGTAGTCACCTCACTGTTTTTAACCTGTACAAATTAGCATTTGCTTTGAAACAATTGCTTATGAGGCTTTTTCTCCCCTTGGGGATTATTTTGGAGCACTTGAGGCCTTGCAACCAAGCCCTTGTTTACCAGTCAACTTTGCGTGAAGTAGTTGCAAATATGGTCTTAATGGTATGTCATGCACACCAGTCTTCTACACTTATGGCAGCTGCTAAATGTGCAACGTTTTGGGGGATCCTTCTCAGAAAGGAGAAGCTTATTTTGACAAATTATTTTTAAGAGACATTAAAGCAATTTTCAGTCTAATTGAAAAGAAGTTGTGGTATTCACTTGAAACTGAGATCACAAATGCAAAAAATAACTTGAACTTATACTTATTTGGAGCTTAGAATCTTTATGCCACAAGCATGTTTTCTAAAAAAAAGGCAATGGCTTACACTCTCAAAGTTTAGAAAAGACATTCAAAAGACAAAAGGTTATGATGTGATCAGAAAAATGACAATGAATAACTCATTTCACCCATCTGATCGGGTGGTTTCTGTGCTGAACCGGGTCACATACTCTTGTGCATACTATGGGGAGGGAAAGAAAAGGTGCTATCAATACCATCCTACCTAAAATGCTTATCTTCCTCCATGGGCCAGTCATTTAAAGAAAATGAGAACATGCTTCTCTATATTAACATTAGTTGTATTTAGAAACTGATCTGTTTCAGCTCAGAGGTAAGGGAGGTATGAGCAGTCAGCCTAGCTTTGGATGATACTGACTGGCATGTGGATGTCCACGTGATGGGCAGTGGTATAGTTATTAAAGATCTAAGTTTACTTCTAAAGAGTGTGTATACTAACCAGGTGCCCCAAAACAGATGATTGGCTAAAAATAATGTGGTACATATACACGATGGAATACTACGCATCCATCAAGGAGGACAAACACATGTCATTTGCAGCAACCTAGATGGAACTAGAAAGACTCATATTAGTAGAAATAAGTCAAAAAGAAAAAGAGAAGTACAGGATGGTCTCACTTATATAATGGATATAGGGAAAAACAAACTAACAAATAAAAAATGAAAACAGCCAACGGGACTGAACCATGGAGTGAGAGAGGAGGAGGGAGAAGAAGGTGGGGGAGGTGAAGAGCACAAAAGATCAGGATAGTTAACAAATGTTAGTGAAGTGGGAAAGCCCCGGGGTAAAAACAACAACAGCAACAACACATTTACCAGATACTGGAAGAGAACAATGGGCCAAACAACCAACAACTGAACATCAACTTAACCAACCAACAAATTGCAGAAAAATGGGAGGTGGAGTGATTGGAGGGGGGATACAGAGAGGGGAAATGGAGGGAGGAGGAGGGATCAATTAATGCAAAATTGTGACAAATCAATAAAATGAACTTTAAAAAAAAGGTGTGGATACTGTTAGACATCCAGACATCATTAGAGGAAAACTGAGTGCCTCTCTTTTTATAAAAAGGAGATGAAGACCAGAAGAAGCAGACCCTGCTCTGCAAACTGAAGCAGAATTCCAGGAATCAGCAAGTTTCTGGAAAGGTAATACCAGAAGCAGATTATTACAGTCACCATTGAAGGAGAGCAAGAAGGGAAAAGAAAAGGGAGGGAAGTTCAGGACTTTAAGAGGTAAAAGAGTTCTCTCACTATCACAATTCATTAAGCAACAATATTTTCTAGCTGAAAGGCACATAAAAATTAATCGTAGCAATAACTTACTAAGGCAAAAGACAACAGAAATTAGAAGTATCTCATTTGGGGGTGAAATACAGCTGTATTATTACTAACATGCTAACCAGCTCAAGGTGAAATACAGTGGTCTGGTGGAGGGACTGGCTGACGGCAGAGGGACTTTAAGGAAGAGAAGACTTAGTGCCCTTGATTTCAAAGATTCTTCAGAACTTACAAAAGTCATGTGCTTTTCAATGAAGACCTCAATTCATTGTTATGACATAAGATTAAAAACTTGTAGAGAATTATGTCAATATTTACTTTTGGTATGTCCCACAGGTTGGACCAAGTTCACTGGTTCAGCTGAGTGGAGTCATCCATCTTTGTCCACTGCCACCCAGTTATATAAAGTCAACTAAACAGAAAAGATGAGAGGAGCAATTATGAAATCTCTGATTTCTTCACCTTGGTTGTCTGTTATATAAAATAATCTGCATTAAATAAAAATCAGGGTTAAAATTTAAAATAAGAAAAAAAAAGGACAATAATCTGGCATTCTTAAGGCAAACAGTAGTGATCTCTTTAAATAGATACTTTATTATATCCATAGGCGATAAAATCCCAGAGCTACTGTTAGGCATGTAAAAACAGACCCTGTAAGAAAAAAAAATTGAGAATAATATTAGTTCTATTAGCAATTAGTTAGGGAAACATCTTTTCATTAATAAAACATCCACTTATCCACTTATTTCCCAAAAACAACCCAAGAGATTTATGTTGTTCAAAATATCCTATGAAATACCAGTCCATTAAAACAAGCAAAACCCCCATAGTTTTAAATTATTATCTTCAAAGTACAAATGGAGCCAATATTCAGGAAAACTTTCAATAAAAGTTTAGAAGCACAAAATTCCATGTTCATAATGTGCATATATATGACAGACACTCCACAAGCAAAATTTCACTGCTAAATACTAAACAACTTGAACATACTGGTTATGCCAGAGTGCTACATTTGAGTTAAAATAATGGCTAGGTAATTTTTATTTTGGTCCATGAATCTTCACTCCCTCTTTTGGCTCAAGAATTGCAAAAGCTAAACAACTCTTCAGTGAGAAATATCACCAACTGAAGCTGATCCAAACTTGAAAGCTTTTCATTGCCTCTAAATATACTTGTTTTGAACTTCACTGTATTCCAATGCCAGTAGCTTATCAAATTTAAGATTCCACTGACTGTAAAGTGCACCGTTTTTACTAATTATGTTATTACTAAGTAAGAAAATACTGTATGGTACTTCCATCTGCTGCGACTCTAAGATGGTTTCCACTTTAGAGATGTTGAAATCAAAAGAAGATGAGCTGGATTCAGTGACGTATAATACCTTTCTTTGACTTACTTTATACATCTACCTTATTTTCAGCTTGTTTTAACTACCTAGACACAAAGTTACTTACCTGCTAAATATTTGATATTATCAAGTTTGTGCGACTCGAGCATGGTTTTAAGACCAGCAACCTCCGTGTCTATCTTCCTGTCCGTCTGGGTGACAGCCCGGTCTTGCTGGGCATGCTTTAAAGCAAAAAAGATTCACAGTGTTAAACCACTTTGGACATGGTCCCCCTGGTCTGCCAGCCTCCCAACAGGGCACAATCCAGGGAAAAGGTGAAGTGAAGGCGCCTGGCCATAGTGGGGCTGTGCCTCCTTCACACTGTGGCTTGCTCACACACACCACATGAAACTCGTTTGGAAAAAAGGAAAAAAAAAAATCAAGAAGCAACTGACCTTGACTGGTTAAAGAGAAGTCAGACTATATTCTTTAGTGACTATATTCTGTAATGGTACATAAAATGTAAGGTACAAAGAAATGATAGTTTTTTTCTTTCTGTTGTAAAATTTAACTAGTATTCAAAAGATAGTAATTTTCCACTGATACATTTTACAACTTAAATGTTTAAATTAAATGTTTAAAATTTAATTTTATCCCAAAGAACCTTTCAAAGGTATTATTTTTCTCTGTTAGTGAAGATGATAAAGCAATCAAAAAAAAAAAAGAAAAGAAAAAAAATACCACACTGGTAGTTTTCCACACGTGAAGGTATCTGCGTTCACACAGGATGTTTCAAACAAGTAAACCTACTAACGTAGCTTGTCAACCTACTAAAAGCTACTAAAAGCTTGTCAATCACTAATGAAAATGGAACTGCCATTCAACCCAGCAACTGCTCTTTTGGGAATCTACGCAAAGGAGACCTCAATGTGGGTACAAAAAGGATGTTTTTGGCAGCATTATTTATAATTGCAAAGAAATGGAAGCAACTCAAATGTCCCAAAACAAATGAATGGATGAAAAAAATGTGATATGTATACACAATGGAATATTACTCATCAATTAAAAATGACAACTTTGATGAATTTATGATAACATGGATGTACCTAGAAGAAATCACATCAGCAGAAACAAGTCAGAAAAAAAAAACAGAAACTAAATGGTTTCACTGATATGTGGACAACCAAATGAAAGCACACAACGGGGGAGAGGGGGAAGACACCAGCTGAAGCAGCAGCCAGGGAGGGGAGGTGGTGGGTGATCCTTGGGGACTACAATGATGTGAGATACATATATATATATATATATATATATATACACACATACATTAATATATTTGAAAGTAAGAAAATAAACCAAAAGAAAAAAACATGTAAATGTATTTTCCACAGAAGTACGTTGTGATAGAAAACATGTGAGAGATCTTTTAGCTCATTGTTCACTAGTTTTAAAATAAAAATGTGAGTCAATGACAAAAGCTCCCCAAAAAGTGTTTTATTTCAAATACTGAGGTTTCCCAATAACAATGATTTTTGATTTAACTTTATTTTAGCCAGAAAACATACTCCATAATGTATGTGATTTTAATAATATCTAAAGAAAAAAACAAAAAGCCTTGTCAATCACAGATTACTCTAAAATAAAGTGAATGTTATAAAGCCCTTCTGTTCTCAATTGTGTTGAATATGTCTCACACCCTTTCGCATATTCTGCCTAATGAGAGATATATAACAATACTCTAAAAAATGGGATCGTGGATAATCAAAAGCAACAGTCCTTGTCTTGTGCTATTTTCTTTTCTTTCTTTTTTTTGAGACTAGGTCTTGCTATTTTTGCCTGTGGAACCACAGACTCAAGCAACCTCCAGCCTCAGCTTCCCAGGTAGCTGGGATTACAGGCACACACCACCATGCCCAGCTGTATTTTTTTGGAACTAGGTCTTGCTTTGTGCCTCCTGTGGCCCTGGACTCAGCCGGGCCGAGGCTTCCTAGGCTGCCACTTACAGGCATGCACCACCATGCCTGGCCTTGTGCTATTTGCTATTCAGATGTAACAACTTTCTTCTTTCACATTTCAAGTGCAGAGCTTTTATTATGATACTTGTCTATACCAAGGGCTTACCTGTGTTCTTTCCCGAATGTAACACAGTTAAACCAGATATATAATCCACCCTCAAATTCAAGTTTGGTTTGAGTTTGGTTGCGAGTTTGGGTGGTGATATTTCATCAATGTCCCCAAAATTGGAGCAACTTCACCAAAAATTTCCAAGCCAAATAAATAGTTCCCTATGGCCAATTACTAGGTAATCAATAAAGAAACAAATGCCTGCATGAATAGAAAACTACCCTAGAGACATATTTCAGTATTCTTTACATGGAAGTCTCTTGTGGATTGCACTGATCTTATGCAGACTAGAAAGAATGCATGTCATAAATGAAAAAAATCCCGTGAAATCCCACTTTTGGACATATACCCAAAAGAATAAAAGGCAGGAATCCAACAGACATTTGTATGGCTATATTCTTAGGGCATTAAAATTATTTAATATAAAGTGGCAGAGAGTATTATTCACAATGACCACAAGGCAGAGGCAACTTAAAAGTGTCCCCTGACAGGATAATCAAAATGTATCCACAGAGCAGAGTATTTTTCAGCCTTAATATCTGACAAACTATAAATATGAACCTTGAGCTAAGGATACTAAGTCTTACAATTTATATATTGAAAATTTAATTCTGTTCTCAATGGCAACAAATATATCCCATACCCTGTCATATATTCTACCTAATGAGAGGTATATAAGGACAAATACAAAATGATTTCATTTATTTGAGGTACTCTGAATAGTCAAAACCATAGAGACAGAAAGCAGAATGGCTGAACCACAGAGTAGGGGTTGGGTAGTTTCAATTCTGCAAGATGAAAAAGTTTCTTGGATTGAGAGTAGTGATGGCTACACAATAATGTGAATGTACTTACTGCCATTCAACCTAAACATGGCTAAGAGGACAATTTTTATATGTATTCTAATGTAATAAAAAATCCTATAACATCAAATCTGCATGTTTTCCTGTAACATTGTATTATCACAGTGAAGGTAAACATGAATGAGAAGATGAATTAACTTCAGACTAAGAAATGAGTCTCATTTCTTACCAGTGCCACCATTTCTGTCCTCATTTCCAGCAGCTTCCTTTCATTCAAAGAATACTGGAAAAAACATGTAACAAAGGTCAGAGATTCTGATTTATTGCTTTTTAGTTTTCCTTTTTTCTAGTACCTTAAAATATTCTGGTCTTAAAAACACAAGAATTGTCTCAGACAATTCTTAGACAATTGTCTTAGACATAACCTTTCGGAAAAAGCAGCCCACCTGCTCCTCACCCTTAGATCTGCTTTTGAGGTTTCTTATTCATAGTCTCTCATTGCTCTGAAACCTGAACTCCCTTTTGTCATTCCTCACCTCTCTCTGCTATGTCTTTCAGCTCTTTGCTGTTATGTTTCTGTCTCACACACTATTTGAGTGGAGCTTATGGGGACAAATTATAAGGATGCTGATGAGCCTTTTGGTTTTGAGAAGGTTGGAAAAAGTTCGGAATAAATCAACTTAGGGGCTGTTTCATCATCATAACTACAAATGAAGTGCAGACAAAAGACAAAATATAAAATTGGGGAAAAATAAGCTCAAGAAATAGTATTTTGTCATACAAACGTTGTCTTCTAACTACAAAACACAAAAAAATACACTAAACCATCACATTGGTTTCAACTAACACAAAATTCCTGGTTGTGGCCACAACCCCATTATTAGGGAATAAATCAGTACTACCCAGAATTAAAATGGATTTTCCCTTTGCTATTAATCTGAGCAAAAATTTAGTGCAATTTTGTTAACATTGAAATCAAAATCAGACATATCTCCTGAGCAATAAGATTTAAATGAATAAATGCAAAGCTATAATTTAAATGAAGGATCCTTCACTAAATTAACATTGTTATAAGATAAAAAGAAATGCATTGGGAACTATGGGGATGGGGGGAGTATCAAAAAAAACACTGCTTAGAGATAATAATGAAAGAGAAAATCCAAATCCCCAAACTAAAGTCTAGTTGCAAGACCAAAAAATAAATGTAATGTCCATCTTTATTTTTAAAATCACTTTAATTCTCACATCATTCATTTTTGTACAGCATTTCACCTTCATCTTTAAAAGTCAGGGTCCCCAAGAAGGAGAGAGCTAAGCAACATATCACCACCAGAGGGCAGGGGGAACTGGATTTTCTGCATACCTTTAACTCTAGTCTGGACTAACTTGGTATTGGCTCAGCCACAAAAAAACCCTGCATTTTGACATTATCATTATTTTTTAAATTATATCTGAGGCTTTATCTTCCCAAAGAAGTTTATGGGTTGTACTGATTTTGAAATTGACTATGGCATCATGGTTACTTTAACTTAGTAATATTACAAATGTATTAACTAAGGCAAGGAGAGGTACAAATGACTCATCTCTACTGATGCATAGTAGTTGCTAAAGTTACTCTGAATTACAGAACAGTAGCAATATTATACTATTGTCCTGCACTTCAGAATGAGCTAAGTTTAGGATTACCAAGAACAACTTCTCAGCTAGGTTAGTACATCATTGGTTTTAATTCTTGATTATATCACATGTTTCCCAATTTCCTATGAGAGACTTCTTTTCAATTTTAATAGTTATAGGTACTCTCAGAGAGAATTTTTGATAAGCACTCAGTCAGTAAGGACAACAGTAATCAAAAGAGTTTTTATAGATACTAGACTATCATTTAGTTTTTGAGATACTAGGTAATTTAATCTTCATGTCTGAAAAGTATTTTAAGTCTAATAAGGCAGGTAACATGAACAAAAAAAGCTCAACTTAAAATTCAAATACAGTCCTAATCAGAGGTAAATTCAGTCTGAATTTCCAGACTGGCTTCATTTATCATAGTAGAATATTCTGGTTAAAGGCAAATTATGAAAAATGAGAAAACAATTTTGAGTACTCAATTTCAGGATATATATCCAGCTATTAGTAAAAAATGCCTTTTATGCCCTGCTTTTCATTATGTTGAGAATAAAGAGTAGTATTATCAAATTCAAATAAGGTATAAACAAAAAGATGGGTTAAAACAATGCAACACATGTCTTTATTAAAATTTACAACTTGTTGCACCCCCCACTTTCACTAAAACATCATTTAAAATAGCCAACACACAGAAGCAACCCAAATAACTACCAATGGATGAAAGGATAGTAAGCATTCTATATCTATACAATGGAATCTCATCTGGTCATAAAAAAGGATGGAAGTTCTGCCTTTTAAAATAAAATGGATGGACCTTGAGGGCATTATACTAAATTAAATAGGTTAGAGAGAAAAAGACAAATACAGCACCATCTCACTTACATGTGACTCAAAAACAAAAAAACATCATAAAAACCCAGTAGCCGTCTGAGTTCATAAGAGAACAAACTGGTTGCCAGAGGCTGGGGAATGGGGACATGAAGGAAGAAGTAAAGGGGGTCAAAAGGTACAAATTTCCAGTAATATAACAAGTCATGGACTGCAATGCATAGTGTTGTGACTATAGTTAATACTGCATGACTTAGTGGAAATTTGCCAAAGTAGATTTTAAGTGTTCTCTCATCACAAGAAAAATTAATTGTACCTATGTATGACAGACTGCTGTGGGGATCATTTTTCAGTACATAGAAATATCAAATGCAGGTTAATTATATTAACCTGAAGTTAATATAATGTTGTACAAATCAGTCATATCTTATATAAAAAGCAAAATTTAAGAAAACAAAGAAACATCAATATGAAAAAATATTTATAAACATCACTTTTGAAAAGCAAAGGCAGTCAGTCAAGTGTCTTCCAGTGCCCAGGCCCTGAGTGTGGCGCACACACCAGCTGTGTGCAACATCTCCTCCTCCTGCTGGGTTACTTACAGTCTACATCCTATGACCTCTTGTTGGTGACAAATGCACAGCACTGTTTTTCTTTATCAGAAATTTCAATTTTACTTAAAGATTCATTTGGAATTTGCATTTTAAACATAAGGCTTCTCTATTAAAAAAAGACTATGAAAATATTTTTTAGTCTTGAATTTCAGTATAGAACTTGAAATTCATATATTATTCAAGTCAGATAATCATTTAATTTTTGTAGAATCAAGGTGTTTGGAGTTTTAAGTCACTATTAAATAAATCAACATTGAATTCAATTTTTTGGTTAATAAGTCTAAGGACACATACTTTAGTATTTTACAAAGAAGATTCAACTTGACCATGATTTTAATGTTCACGTTACTCTTGACATTATAAAATTTAAGACTTACTACAAAACATAATTAATATAGAGAAGTAACTGTGTCTAACATTGATATACAGGTAAATATGTAACCATACTTGTGAAGTGCATATAAACCACAACATCATCCAACATTCCATCCTGAGAAGAAATTTCCTATTTTTAATAAAAGAACATACCAATTCTTTTACTCTGCTCTTTTCTAGATTGAAGTCTAATTTGGTATCTGTTCGGACTTTGAGCACTTCATCCTAGAAGAAGGGCAAACAAAAAACAAAACAAAAAAATCCAAAGTAAGATGTCTAAACAATGAAGATGTGAAACCTAGCATTGTGTCTCTACTGCTCTAACCCTCAGGCAGCCAGCAGGGAGGAGGGGCAGGCACAGGGGCTTGCAAATAAAGGGAAAATGACCAGTGATGCTAGGAGACTGGTCAAGCCTCACGGGGACTCAGTCCTATCTCAGGACAGCTAAAACTCCAAATTCATTCCCAGACTGGGTTACTGTTGCTTTCAACCTCAGGATTCTCAATATTATCTCCTTGTGGCATTATGAATAAAGTTGTTTCTTGGACAACTTTGGAAAGCAGAGATGGACTCAGAGAAACATTAACATTGGTTTAAATAATGCTTTCTTCCTGATAATCATGCAAGCATCTTCTTTAGTATCATTGTTCCTTCCACTTAAAAAATAAACTGCTGGCATGGTAAGCATTTTAAAATCACAAATAATCACCTATAGATAGCTTCTTCTAAGAAAATCCACAAAGCTACTTTAAAAAGTTTTTACTTAAAGACAGCTTCTTAATTCTTCCCAGAACACAATTTCCTTAATGAATTTGGGCATGAGCATCAGTAATTCATTCACTGCTGTGCTTTCAGTTATATCTTTTACTATGTACTTTGAAACATATTACATATAGATTTAATGTGGAATTGTATTTCTAGGGTCATATATAATATTTTTTCATTACATTTATTATTAAAAAGTTCATATAACTATAAAATAAGCCAACAAACAGGGATGATAATCTTACCATTACTTGTTGTTTTAATTGATGTAGTTCAAGTTTCATTTTCTAAAAAACACATTAAAAAGAAAGTGAAGGGTATGTTTAGAAAGTCAAAGAAAAATATAAAGTTTATCAATTAACAAATATGAAAACAGCTGGGTGCAGAGGTGCATGCCTGTAATCCCAGCTACTTGGGAGTAGGAGTCACTTGAATCCGTAGATTTGCCACTACCCCAGGCAATATTGTGAGACCTAGTCTCAAAAGAATAGCTGGGCATGGTAGCACGCGCCTGTAATCCCAGCTACCTGGGAGGTTGAGGCTAGGGATCACTTAAGTCCATTGGTTAGGGACTATCCTGGGCAACATAGTGAGACCTAATCTCTTTAAAAAAAAAAAAATATATATATATATATATATATATATATATATGAAAACATTATTAATGCACAAACCCTCCTCTCATTCCAAAGGAATCTGTTTGCATTCAAAATACAATATTAGGAGCTCCACTGGTGCAAATCAGTTAGTGCATGGTACATATACAGAATACAATACTAATTGAATAGTCTCAGCAGAAAAGATTATTTCTCAAGTTGGGATAG
This sequence comes from Uropsilus gracilis, assembly GCA_004024945.1. Lineage (NCBI taxonomy): Eukaryota > Metazoa > Chordata > Mammalia > Eulipotyphla > Talpidae > Uropsilus > Uropsilus gracilis. The sequence goes on from PVHY01006738.1 coordinate 52,432, forward strand.
TAGTATGATCATCTGTGTCTCTTAAGATCAGTGACAATTCATTATGAAGGTTACAAGAAATGGTAACATACATATATATATAAACAGTACATGTGTGTATATATATACAAACACATATATATAAACAGTATGTGTATGTATTTGTGTGTGCATACACACACATACTGTTTATATATGTGTGTGTATATATATATATATACACACAAAATGTGCATATATAAGATGTATTAGTGAATACAGCATCTCTGAAGCAGATGTGTCAAAAACAGTAGGTGTGTGTATGTGTATATATATATATATATATATATATACGTGTGCATGTATATATACACACATATTGTTTATATATATGTATATATAAATATACACACACCTACTGTTTTTGACACATCTGCTTCAGAGATGCTATATTCTCTAATACATCTTTCAAACTTTCATTTAATTAATTCTGCCCCAACTTCAAGAACAGGTTAAGGTCAAAAGGTATCATAATGAGTAAGATAAATGAATTTCCCTTATGAACTTTAAACAGGACTGAAAACAAAAGACAGTCCTTATTTAAATGCTAATCCTACAGGACACACTGTGAACTATAGGATAATTTATAGCAGCACTTACAGCAACTGAGAACCGGAAACAATCTAAACAAACCTAGCAGAAAGTAATGGAATATCCATATAATGCTCTATAATCAATGAAAAAAGAATGATGGACACTGCAGGACACACCATCTGATCCCACATTTGGAGTTCTGGGACAGTCTAGGCTAGCCCAGGGCAAGATTAGCCCGGGCAGCAGCTTCCTCTAAAAGAGGAGGACTGTAAGGGGGCACAAGCAGAACTTTTGGAGGGCATGTAATTCCCCTTCTTGATCTGATTGGTAGTATACACCTCACAGAACCCATATGTACACTTGTGTACTTTGTGTCTATACATTTCAATATTTTAATACAAAGCATTTTATAAATAACTCTTTAGTTTTACCTCATTTTCTGCCCTGAGCATGGAAAATTCACTCTTCTCCAAAATAACCATATCCTTTTTCACGTTAGAAATCTGAGACATTATTTGCTGAAGAGTTATTTCCTAAGGAAAGAAAAATGAAACATGTAACTTAGGCTAGTCTAGAAAATTCACCTCCCATCAACTATCATCTTTGCAAGAAACTAAAATAAGAGCATGAGAAAAGAGGCTCAGAAAAAGAGAAAAAAAGACAAAATGAGAAAAGGAAAAACATAAAACAAAAGTCCAGTATCATCATTTAGTAAACCACAGTCAAAGGGGGACAGTGTGAGCTCAAGAACCCAGTGCTATCATTCTGCCCACATCTTTATTTTCTTTTTTAAAGAGACTGGGTGGTGCTATGTTGTCCAGGGCAGTCTCGAACCTGTGAGCTCAAGTGATTCCTAGCCTAAGCCTCCTGGGTAGCTGGGATTACAGGCATGTACAACCGTGCCCAGACATTTTCCAATGTCTGTTACCTTTGAAAAAAATACTTTATGACACACTCTCAATTGTTGCAAAAATTACTACTTTCCAGTAAAAAATTATCTGAAGATGAGGGGTAAGGAGGAAAAAAAACCAGAAAATTATCTGAAAATGTAAGTTACAAATAACTCTCAGCTTTCATACTTGCTAAAGAGCCCAACAAAACGAACCTGTTGCATCTTGGTGACCATATCTTTGTAGACAATATCCATGTTGGCATCCATGATCTTGGCCAGTGCAGACACAATGATTTCTGCTTGCTGAGTAGTAAACCCTGAGCAAACATATGAAGATAATCACACCCAGCAGAATTTAGAGATGGTAAAAAATTTTTCAGAGTGAGAAAATGCAAACAAACATATTCAGGTGAACGTGTGAATTTAGAACGTGTGAATTTAGGTGGAGAGCTTAGTGAGCTAAAGGGTAAGGAGACTGGAGTCACAGGCTGAGTGTCTGTGTCTCCATGGAGGATGAGGGTTGTCTGGGAGCTCTCGTGTCCTTTCTAGTTGTCAGAAGTTATGTTTTCGGAGACTGTCTAATGGTCTGCAGTGCAAGGTCAAGTGAAAAAGCAAGACACAAAAATTATGGAAATTACTGTTTTTGTAATTTAACCATTCTAAGTAATTTTTGCCCTCTTCTGTATTGTCTAAATTTTCTACAATGGATGTGAATTCCTTCATTTTAAAATGCATGTTAGTAAAAGTTAATAAGAAAGCAAAATTATCATTATTATAATTATTTTTTAATTGTGCTTAAGGTTGATTTACACTGTTGTTTGTATTTGGGAAGCATAGGGTCATTCTTTTCCATGATATCACCACAGTGCTCCAGGCACCCAAAGTCCACCAGAGTTCACTGGGCTCCCCCCTTTCCCTTATTCTGAAAGTCTCAGAGCTCGATTATCTGTGGAAGCCAAATTATCTTTTTCCAGCACTGACTACATAAAGTAATTTAGCTGTTAGTTTATCTAATGTTAAACAAAAACAGTTCTTTCCTTTTTCCTCCACAATTTTCTTCAATTACTATAAGGAAACCCAAACTAGAAAAAAGTCTTTGATTCTCAATAAATGATACTGAATTGAACTATGTAGTTTCAGCTAAGTAGTGTTACTGTTTTAAGAATTTAGCTAGCAATTTGTATTTCACATTGAAAATTCTAATAAAATGCGTAAAAATCAAATTCCTGGTAATTCTGCTAAACCCTCCCACTTGTACGATCTTCACATGAATCTAAATTTGCATGAAAAAAGTTGTAACTGGCACAATTTGAATGGGATTGAATTTTTTTAAATACATATTTAAAGAGACCAAAAAATACACCAACAAAACACAAGCAACCAAACAAACAAAAAACCCACAACCCTCCAAGATCTATTCTAAAATCCTTTCATTTTCAATGTGTGGTTTCTACACATTTATAAAATCATTCCAAAATTTATCCATTAACATTATTATAACATTGTGTAGCTCTGGGGAACTGGGGTTCAGAATAATTTTTCTTGTTTGTTTTCCTAATATTTTGAAAATGAACAGCTATAATTTGTAATACTTTATTGAGAAGAATTCATAGCTAAACATAATTTGACTTGGCAATTCTGAAGAAAAGAAAAACAGAAAGAAGAACTTAATACTGGTGATAAACTCCAAAGTCTAACAGCTTATAACCCTCTATGATGGGGTAAGGGATACTGAAAAGCTGACATTATATCTGAAAACTTGTTGAGTTCTACCAGACACAAACTCGTTTTGTTGGAAAGTGAGAATAAGACACAATTGGGGTCAGTGAGGTTACAGACATAGGAAGCTTTGTTAATCAGGAAACATAGCTCTGAAGAGAAAATGAATAGAGGTCTTCCAAGGGTCTTGCCTGATCTTATCCTACGTTAGTCATCTTAGACACTCCTCTTTCATCACTGTCAGGTGGAGGAAGCACCTTTATACCCTATCCTTCACTGGGATCCTCCCAGAAGTGGTCTTGGAAAATGTAAATATTCTTTGGTCAAGGGCTGAAATCAAGAAAAGGAGGAAGCACATATATCGAAACAGTACATTTTATTTCTTTAATATCTATTGCTTTTGTGACAATAAATAAAAATACTTTTATTTTATTTATTTTTTTGAGAGTAGGTCTCACTATTTTTGCTTGTGGAACTGCAGGCTCACGTTGCCCGGGGTACCACAGACTCAAGCAATCCCCAGTCTCAGCTTTTTTTGGAACTAGGGCTCGCTATGTGACCCCGGCGGGACTTGAACCGAGATCCCTGGCCCCGGCAGCAGCTCCCTAGGCTGCCACTTATAGGCATGAGCCACCATGCCCAGTCTAAAAATACTTTTAAAAGAAGAGAGGGAAAATACATTCCATCTCTCCATGGGAGGAAAGACTGAGGCCTCTGAAGCCACCTCCATATTGTCACACTTGCCAAACCAATGCTGTTTCCTCAATACCACGTAATACTTGTCGATGTAACGCCCCATTAGATTGAACATTGTTCTATAATTTGCTTCTTTGAATATAAGAACACAAGGTTCACACACACAGAAAAAAGTGAAAAAGGGCTGGGCATGGTTGCAGCCTAGGAAGCTGTGGCTGGGACCACGGATCACAGTTCCAGTCCTGCTGGAGACAGCACATATAGCAAGACCTAGTTCCAAAAAATTATAGCTGGGTGTGGTGGTGCATGCCTGTAATCCCAGCTACCTGGGAAGCTGAGGTTGGGGATTGCTTGAGTCTATGGTACCCTGGGCAACGTGAGCCTGCAGTTCCACAGACAAAAATAGCAAGACCTAGACTCAAAAACAAAACAAAACAAAAAACAAAAAAACCAGATTGATCAAAAGATAACCTGTAGATATCAGAAAGATATGAAAAATTAGATGAAATTATAATAGAACTTATACTTCACAGCACTTTTTTTTGTGGCAGGGAACTAGCAACGAGTAAGCATTACCATTTTCTTCAAGTAAGCACACTAAGGCGTGGGTGTCGAAGTAGAGCTTCTTGCTCCCAGCAGAGGTGAACTCTCTCTGCTTGTGCTCCAGGTGCAGGCATGCAGTCGAGAAGCTCAGCTCTAGAGTGGAGAGGACAGTAAGGCTCAAACAGATGTGATGGAGGAAACAACTCAGCATGAAGAAAAAAAATAAGACATACTCCCAAAGCCTGTTTTTTTCCCTATAATAGCGCTACTGAGATGTAATTCCTAGGATACAACTTACCCACTACACATGTGTAATTCCTGTAGCATAGAGATGAACAACCATCCCCACAATCAATTTCAGAACATTTGCATGTCATCACGCCAAAGTATCTATCACCTCTCATCTCCCTGTTTCACTGGCCCCAGAGAAGCGCTGATCTACTTCCAGTCTCTTGGAGTTCCCTACTGTGGGCATTTCATATGAACAGAATTGTAAAGCCTGTGGTATTCTGACTGGCTTCTTTCACCAAGTGATGGAAAACATCAACAAGGTTCATCACCTTGCTGAACAAGTTAGTACTTTTTACTGCCAAAAAATACCCATTGTATGGCCAAACCGATTTTTTTAAACCTATTCATCAGCTGAAGAACACTGGAGTTGTTTCCACTTTTGAGTTGTAAGAATGTTGCTGCCTTTGATTTTACTTAATTTTTTTTAAATTTTAAACTAAACAGATATCAGTATGGAAATTAGGATACAACAAGATATCAATATGGCAAATATTACAAGTTTTAAAACTTTAAGACAACTTGAAATTTGGATACAATAATAGAAGTAACAAATGGGGATGGTCTCCAATATCCTACTTAGATTTTTTTTTTAATAATGTCAAAAAATTTTTTTGTGGGAAGAAAACAAGTTACATAGATAGGTATACATATTACAATACCATAATTAGGAAATTAGAACCACGCAAAATAATATATTATTTACTGATGTGTGATTTAAAAGTTTAAAATACCACTGGCATGGCAAACATCAAATCCAGTGTACTAATTATTATTTCTGGGAATGTATAATGGGGAATAGGATAGAATGCTGCTGCTTTTTAGAAAGAATTTTATAGTTCTAGCTTTAAATCTCTGAATGACTAGAGTTAATTTATACCTATAATGTGAGACAGGCCTCAACTTCAGTTTTTTCATGTGGATGCCAGTTGTCCCTGGACTACATTCTTCACCAAACAGCCATGTAACTCTTGTCATAAGTCAAACTGATTATACATATGTGAATGTACTTCTGGTTTTCCAGGCTAGCCTATCTGCCCTTATGCCAGTGCCATATTTTCTAGATTATGTGTAGCTTTGTAATAAGTTTTGACTTTTAGGATGTGAGTCTCCCAACTTGGCCCTTTCTCTTCATTTATTGCCTATCCTTTGTCCCTTGTATTTCTATATGATTGTCAGATAAGCTTATCAATTTCTTCAATGTTGTTATTTAGAACCTTGGTAATACTAAATTGAATCTGTAGATCAATTAAGGGAAACAATATTAAGTCTTCTAATCTGTGAACAAGGGGTATCACTAGGTTTAGGTTTCAGAGAATAAATTTTGCACTTATTTGAACTAAAGTTATCCCTAAGTATTTTGGTTTAGTTTTGATGTGATTCTTTCCTTAATTTCATTTTTTTTCCAGGTTACTCATGCTAGCATATGGAAATACAACTTTTATATATTAATCTTATTGAAGTGGCTAATTAGCTCTTATCACATGTATAAATTCCTTAGGTTTTCTATATGCACATTTATGTTACCTCAACAATGGTAGTTTTAATTCTTTCTCTCTGAATATCTTCTCATTTTTTTTGCCTATTTGTTCTGGCTAAAACTTCTAGTACAATGTTGAAAGGAGTGGTGAGACTAGATATCCTTGATCTTGACTTTAAAGGGAAAGCATTTGTCCTTTGCTATTTAAATATATAAGCCACATATTTTTCAGGTACCCTTTGGCAGGTGAAACAGTACCTTCCTATTCTTAACTAGTCAAGTATGTGTTTTGTACATGTTCAGCTTTGTCAAGTTCTTTTTAAGATGACTACATGGTTTCTCTCCTTTATTAATATATGCATTACATGAATTGATCTTCAAATATTAAGGGAACCTGGTGTTTCTGGGACAAATCTTATTTGGTCATGGTGAAGACCTTTTTATATATTCCTGAATTAGGTTTGCTAGGATTTTGTTAAGGATTTTTGTATTTTTACTCATAATAAATACTGGTTTTAGTTTTCTTGGTATCTCTTCTAAAGATATTTAGAGATATATTTTAAGGCTGTACATTATAGTTTCTAATAATTTCTATCTAAGCACATGTCCAACTCATTTTGTAAACCTGTTTCAAGGTAATCATTTGGAGAAGGTAGCATAAGTAACAGTGACTTAGTTTATTTCATGAACTACAAAACTAGTTTATTTTAAGACAGGTTATTTAAATATAAAAGTTCCTTACTATTCTACTCAAACTAAAAAGGCATTTTAATAGCAAAGGAGAAATGAAGATGGCTAATATAAAATAACTTTCATTTAAATCAACTAAACATAGTTCTATGAAAATCTGGCTACATCTTTTCTCTCATGTCATGTGTTATACAAGAGTGGTATGAGAGAAAGCCAACAAGTTTAAAGGTCCACTTCATAGGTTTCCTAGGTGACCTGAAAGATACTTCAGGTAATCGACTGTTACTCTCAATCCTTCACTACTAAAAGCCCTTAAAGGAAACTGCAAGTGAGTAAAAACAGGGCCTGGAGAGGACCCTATTGGGCTGATGCCTCACCATAAGCAGTGACTCCCAACCAACCAGTAACTTAGGAAGGTGCTATGGTACTGTCAGCATGCAGATAAATCCAAGAAGTCAAATAATCACCGATTGTACCAACCAGTTTGCAGACTAACAAAGTAGAAAATGCAAATGACAACTCTACGTTCATGTGTGTAATGATAAAAATGGGTCCTTAGGTTCCAGGAACAAGAGCCTATAACGTAAGGTTCTTGGCAAAGCGTAAAGACTTGAGCCGATGTGAGTCCTTCAGCTTTCCTTCTAGCCACATAGGCTGTTTCCTGCACTTTCAGATCTCAATACTTTATTTTTGAGCCTGGTATGCCCTCCTTTCTCGACTGGTGAATTTTAAGCATTATTTTTTACCCCTCTTCATATATTTTGACAATTTGCTAAGCACCCTCCTCCATGTTCTGGACCCACACATACACTGTACTGTTCTCTCAGGTAACTTCAACCAGGCCTGGGGGTGGGAAGCAGCCTTCATTGCTCCTTTATCACTGTTCTCAGTCCAGCATAGATAGCTCTTGCATAGCATTTACTACACAGTTTCTCTCTCTGGATCATCTACTAGGTCAAGAGCAATCAGTCTTAGTTATTTTTGTACTATTAGCATTAGCAGAGGACCTGGTTCACTGCAGGGTAGAATTAATTATTTTAAATTCAACTGTCTGACTTCTGAGAGCTGGGTCAGGAGACTGTCAGAAAATTTGAGCTCAACTTTTTTCTCCACCTAGTCCTCCTTTTTTTATTTTTACATTTTTTTTGAGATTAGGTCTTGCTATTTTGCCTGGGGAACTGCATGCTCACATTACCCAAGGTACCACAGACTCAAGCAATACCAGCCTCAGCTTCCCAGGTAGCTGGGATTATAGGACCACACCACCATGCCCAGCTATTTTTTGAGACTAAGTCTCGCTATTGTTGCCTTGGGTGGGTCTCAAACCTGCGGACTCAAGTGATTCCCAGTCTTGGCCTCACTTCGTAGGCTGCGATTAAAGGCATGTGCCACTATGCCCGGCTAGTCTTCCTTTTTCACATAGCCAAGCTCACTTAAATTTGTACCTCTTTTTCCATTCTGTATTTTCAGTCCTGGGACAGAAACTGCACTTTGAGAAGAGACCCCCCAAACCTGGCTTGAGAAACAGGATGAATAAGCAAACGAATGAAAGGAAGCACCCCTCAAATGCTCTCTATATTCCTCCTCACTCATGACAGAAGTGCTGTGGACTGTATTGAGGATCAGGGAGCTTGAAGTAACCAAGTCCAGCTATTGCTTATGAAGACTGAAGGGGCTATTCTAGCCTTCAAATTCCTTGTTTCTAAAAACCAAATAAGCATTCAAGTGACGTGTAACAAAAACATCACTGCTACATACACAGATACATACATACATATCACAACCACTTTCTAAGTATGAGCTAATTACAATTTAGACACTGCAGTTTTCCTTTCCAAAAAACGAGTGGAATTTTCAACAATAAGCTTATTTCAAATACTGTCTTCTAAGAAGTGGAGAAAAGGGCTGGCCACTTCCAAATTGACACTGCAGCTCTTGTTTCCAGAGGGTGATGCCATCCTGCCTCAGTCAGAGGGCAAACCCTGAGGTCACAGCAGTATGCTGGCATTTGGAGCAATGGTTTATTGTTTTTCCTCAACTACAGCAACAAAATGAGGTTCAAAATAATGAATTCCCACCAATGGCCAAGAAACACATAAACTGAGCTATGTTAAAATGTAATATGTGATTGTCTTTTGCGGAACATTTCAGCATATCAAAAACGTATTTAAAACACACAACAAAAGAAGCTTAAAGTTAGTTTTGGACAGAAAAGGAAACCAAGTAAAATTTCCTATCCATAATATCCCTACATGGGAGTGGTCCTATGAAAACCTGGCACAGAATAAACCATTAGGGTGAAACCAAAGGAATGAAACTCTTATTTGCTACCAGTTATCAAGCATATGTTCTTAAATGCCCATGCTGTATTCTCCAGTATTGATGTGCCAGAACCTATCACAGACCAAAATGGCCTCATGCTGTGAATTGAGGAACATCTCATTTTACTACCTTATCTGTCCCCCAAAACTGGAGACAGAATGGGCATGGAAACCTCTAAAGAGTGATATGCGTCCTATCCCTCCAATGTTTACCTAAAAAAAATTCCTTAAAAAAATAAAAATCAATTTGTAAATAATCCCCCTACCCCCTATTATCTCCCCAAAACCAATAAAACTAACCTGCTAACTGTTTTATTACACCCTTGCCATTTTGCTTTCCTTTAAAATTCATCATAAATTACTCTGTTCTCTCTATATATCCTTTTATTTAATAAACTGTCAACTAGCTCATCACCTCCAACCAACCCTTAGCTCATAGCTAAACAATCTCTTTCATCCATCCTTTCTTTATACTCTTGCATTCAGCTCTCAACATTGATGGATTCACCCTCACTTTATATGACTGAAGAATTAGATCACTCATTTGAGATGAAGATGAATCCAATAGTATCACCTGGATAACAGAAAGTCAGAAAATTGCCCATAATCTAAAATTATAAGAAAACCAATCACAGGTCATCAGTTTGTCAAAAAGAAACAACAAAAGTACAGTACAGATAAAAAGCAACAAAACATGGCTCGTGCCTGTAAGCTTCAGCCTATGAAGCCGGGGCTAGGGGTCGCGGTTCAAGTCTCGCCT
>PVHY01006739.1:0-72313 GCA_004024945.1 Uropsilus gracilis
TTGTCCATCTGCGGTCTGTGGGCTGGTCTTTAGCCTGGTCCCTCTCCCGTTCTATGTTGGGGGGTTGCTGTTGCATCTATTCTGGTTGTTCTGAGGTTTAGCTGGAGTAAAAGAGACATGAACGGGACCCCACCCTGCCCCTCCACCCCCCGCCCCTCCACCCCCCCCAAGCACAGGTTTTTATTCAAGCTAAAATGGTCAACAGTTCCTTCACTGCCAAACACATTTTTTGGCAGAACATAAGCTGAAAGACACCAATAACAGTGGATAGAATAAAACATAATACATTATTCTCTACCTCAAAAAAAATTACTATTTTCTAATTCATTCATGACATTCAATAGTCATTTCAAGTATTTATTGAGCATCTAGAGTGTGGCAGACACTGTTCTAGGCTCAAGGAACTCATGACATGTGGCAGAAGGCTCTGTAGTTTTTTATGGAATTTACCATGACAGGAAGCCTTACGTGTTGTGTGACTATTGTGAAACAATGCTTTAGCTATTGTCCAAAACTTGAATTGGGACATCTGGATACTTTGTGTAGGTCCTGAACATCTGGGGAGGAGAGAAGAATAAAAAGATCCCAGAGGCCCATGGTTAGGCCTCAAGCTTCCTTGGGTTGGCTTTCTTGCAAAGACACTGTGAACAAAATAACATAAATTGATGCAATCTTGAGAGGGAAGCTCATGGCACAAAAGAACTTGTCCTTTTTCAAAGGTTTGATTTTAATCAACTAGTAATGACACAGCTATACCCTCCAGAAAACAGATATTTAACCAAATATAAATCAATTTGACAGAGCAAATGCTCAGTTTTTTATTTATTTTCAGTGCAAAAAGACGGCCTATGAGAACAGGGAGTGTCATAGGCCCGAGGACAGCTTTTGGTGACTCGCAGCAGGATGTTAAAATGGATCTCCAACCCTAAAAATTGTCCAGTTTCAATCCTAAGTAACACATATCAGCCTTAAAACACAGCTATTCCAAGCTCTGATCTCCTGACCCTTCTCCATACCTCACCTTGTATAGCTCTCCCATTGACTTCACAGCCCCCAAAATCAAAAAGGTACCCCAAACTCTCCCTGTCCCCCATTCTTCACCTTAGCTACCTACATGTTTCTCTCACTGTTATGGACCCAATTCCTGACTCAAAATATGTAAAACTTTTTTCAGGTGGATGGATGGATAGATGGGTGGGTGGATGGATGGATGGATGGATGGATGGATGGATGGATGGATGGATGGATGAATGATGGATGGATGGAGAATATATGTGATGGATAGGTGGATGGAGGATGGATGGATGGATGGATGGATGGATGGATGGAATTTCATGGAAAAAATCCTGACCTGAGATTTCTGGTCTTTCAAAGACTAATTCTTCCATACAGCTGAGAAGCCCCTGCCAGTCTGTCTCCATTACTAAATCCTTGATGGGACATGACAAAAGTTGACTCTGTGTTCACTGAGGCTAGAGTTTGAATTACAGTTCTGCTGTTTACCAGCTTAATTATCTTAACATCTCTGAGCCTCAGGACTCCATATCATACCTGCCTCATCAGCGGAAGATGGGCTTGGTGAAAAATGAGCTACATACCAACCTTTCCACTTATCCACTTTCCAAAGGCCCATTCAAGTCAATTAAGCAAAAAATCAGCTGTCTACTATTAAATGTTTCTTGTGAGACCTTAAGTCAGGGAGCTGAGAACAGCAGAGAAAAAGACCAGGAGGTCTTGACAAAACTATTGCTCACAACCTTTTGAGAACAGCTGTGTGTAAGGCAGGAGCCAGAAAAGGAGGTGAAGTTGAGCCTAGAAGGTGCCTGACTCAGCCTCTGATAGGAAGTAGTGACAAGATTAGGGATTCCCAAAGTCTATGAGATGACCCACTGGGTAGTGGAAAGAGAACATCAAAACCTCTATAGATTTTTTAGTCCAACAAGACAAGCTTATAAATTAAATTTTACTGGTATTTAATGCAGAGGTTGGTACCGACCTCCTCTCCATATGGTAAGAGGTAAGCGCCTCAGTCACAGCTCAGAAGGGTCTCAAGAGAGGATAGCTCGGAGGGGTGGAGGGGCCAGGATTCACAGTGTACTGAAGTTCACATGTGCCTAGTGAAGTGGGCTTACACCTCATAGCATCCCACTTTAACAACACTAGCCTTCTACAAACAGGTGGCCCCAAAAGTTTCCTTGGAAGAAACAGTGAGAAACTAGCAAAGCCAACACATCTTCCACTCTCCTGCACACTAGTTCTTTATTTCTATCATCCACTTTATGAGATTAAAAACTATGATGATCTTCTCAGAACTGATCTAATAAATCACACTGCTCTCATTAAGAATAGCAACATCTCAGCAAGAGCAAAATAGCCCTTTACACAATTGAACTAAATAAAAAGTTCAAAACGCAACATCCTTTATGACTGCAGCTATAACTCATGCCTTTCAAAGAGACACATCATGTTTGCCTCATAAATATTTTGACACAGAACATGCATAGATTTTTAGCCATACAAGAAATTGACACATACTTGAGGGATACACTTAAAAAACTTTCTACAAAGAGGTTCTTTTTCCCTTGGTCAATGCAGAGGCCCAGCCCTAGAAAACGCTCTGTGCGTGTACCTATTACAGGGTGTAGTTGCAATGAACTGGGCCCCCCAAATGAGAATCAGTGAGAACCAAGTCCTAACTGGATTCCTGGACATCACCAATAGCCAGGCCATGGACAGGATGGACACTGGTAGATGCCAACAGTCAGCAGTGCGGACAGGGCTGACCAGGCCCTGTCAGGAAGATCAGCCCATTGTGAAGACCTATTAACATGAACAGCTACGGGTCAGTCACTTTAGAGAGCTGTGAGGAGGACCCTCAAACTACTGAACATGGAGTTCCCAGTCCATGCAGCAAGCCCATTACCAGAAATATACCCAAAGGACACAAAAAAACTCATTCAAAAGGACAGCTGGACTCGGATGTTTATCACAGCACTATTTACAATGGCCAGGATCTGAAAACAACCCAAATGCCCCAAAACAGAAGAGTGGTTGAAAAAGACGTGGCATATTTACACAACGGAATATTATTCTGCAATCAAAACCAACAAATATGAGGCTTTTGTGATGACATGGATGGACCTAGAGGAAATCCTATTAGCATAAATAAGTCAGAAAAAGACCGAAACCAGATGGTCTCACCTATAGATGGGATATAGGGATAACTAACAAAAGGCCAGGAATAACCCACAATAAGCTGACAGAGCAGCTGGGGCAGGCGATGAGAGAGGGGGGTGAGAAGGAGGGAGAAATCGGGAAAGGAAGAAGCTCACGAAGATCAAGATGGAGGTTAAGGGGTGATAGGGTGGAGGGAGAAACCCAGAGAATGAAATGATGTAATATATATATGTATATATACATAAATATGCAAATAAAAAAACACTGAACATTCATAACCTTGTTTATGCTGCTTCCTCATGGGAAATAATTTGATGAAAGTTGAAAGAGAAATGGAACTTGGCTAGATCTGAGTAGGAAGGGAGAAACTTTGGTTGTAGCAAACTGGTAGGGGGGAAGGCACCAAAAAAACAGAATTTGATGAACACACAATGATACTGAGATAGATGACTCTGCCAAAGGCAGAGATGAAGGCTGAAATGTCTGCTGCTGAGTGAAAACAGAGAAGGGAGGTCCCTACATGCCAGCATTCTCAAGTTGGGAAATAACAATAATGACCCACGCTCAACAGTAGCAGAAAGGAAAGGGGGGGAAGGGTTGGCGCTCAATAACCAGCCCAACTTAGGGTCTAGAGACAGGTATGTGCCATTTGGGAAGTGGGTGGTGCCCTAAATAGTACCAGGAGCTGGGGCTGCCAGAAAGCCCCGGACACAATGTATCAAAGTGGGAAAAGATGCTGTGTTTGTCTTACTTTTTTCTGGTTGTTTGTTTGTTTTTCTGCTTTTTGTTTGTGGAGACTAGGTCTTGCTATGTTGCCCGGGGTTTGTCCACCCCCAGGCACCGAGGGCATCCTCCAGTGAGGAAGAGGAAAAGGGTACATGGCTCCTGACCTCTAGGTCAGGTGACCTCTTCACCCTCTTGCCATTATTCAAGTATCTGGCCTGATTCCCCATGGCTGATCCCTTTCACCCATGGGACCCTTGAAACTACCAGACTGTTCAACTCACCATCCCTGTGATGAAAGGTGTATAAAAATGACGGAAAGGCACTGATAAAAGGTATTAAGTGATACTAGAGTCAGCACCAGGAGAAACTCGATCTGAACCGTCATTCTTCTTTTTGACTTACTCCCAGGACAAGCGCACACAAGTAAGTTTAGGCGCATCTTGCCAGAAGGGATGGTGTCGGCTATGGCCCTGCTTTAAGAAGAGATGTGCTGGCATCCACGGCAATTCTTAGAATAAATGCAACTTTCCATTTTAAGTCAGGGGGAAATGGGCTAGTCAAATTTGGAATTGAGCTAATATATTACTTGTGGAATTCTTCATTCAGATAGTCCCTTAATGAGTTTTGACAGCCCTATCATCACCATCACCCAATGATAAACTGGGCTTTTAAGATCCTAAATCAATGAGGAAAAAGCAGTCAAGAAGTAAAAACTACTGTCTTAAAAAAATAATAATAATCCACAGAGCTTTATTTTCTATTATCTTATGTGGACCTTGTTAGTAAGTAGTAAGCCAAACACATTGACTTAACAGTTGTGAGCAGACTACTCTTCCATATCTGTGTGTTTTTTTTTTAAACATGGTTAAAGCTGCTCCTATTTCTTTCACCAAAATAGTCCAGCTGGGACAGTGCTAGACTGAAGAATGATTAAGTAAAATGTGCTTGGGTAACTTGTCTTAAGTAATTTTTCCCCCACTCTTCACTGAACATGGAAAAACTAGATTTTTTTTTTTTTGTGAACCACAGCTTGATTGCTTCCTAATTTTTCTAATATTTCACAACTGTTGAGATAAAAGTGGAAAAAAAAAAGTACATGAAGGACACACTATGTGTGTCTACACAAGGAAAAGAAGGCATCATGCCTATCCTCCTTGAAGTCCTGAGATAAATAGCTCTATTCTTTACCCTCAAGTCATTGACACTCAGCTGTGAGACAGATACCATCAGAGGTGTCTGATTTGAATGTTGGGAAAGTTATTTCCCACTCAGTTCTCTTTCAGTCATTCTGACTGCACCAACTAGTTTAGGCTACTATGATCTTAGCATTTCCTAATAATTGCTTTTCTTTTGATTGCAGAATAATATTCCATTGTGTACAAATACCACATGTTTTTCAACCATTCATCTGGTTAGGGCATTTGGGTTGTTTCCATATCCTGGCTATTGTAAATAGTGCTATGATAAACACCTGAGTACAGGTATCCTTTTGAACGAGTGTTTTTGTAGTCTTTGGGTAGATTCACAGTAGTGAGATTGCTGGATCGAATGGTAGGGTCCTCCACACAGCTCTCCATACTGACTGGACCAGTTTGCAAATCAAAACCAACAGCTATGAGGCATTTATGATAACAAGCATGGACCTAGAGGGAATCCTATTAACAGAAATAAGTTTAAAAGTAAAAGACAGAAAGAAACCCATGTGATCTCACCTATAGATTGGGACATAGGAATAGCAAACAAAAAAAGTCAAAGTAAACTGACAGCAGCAGCACTTTCAGTTGAGATGGGCAACTCATCTCAACTACAGAGTTACAGGTTGCAGGTTAGGGAATATGTAAAAGGAAGGGAATTTTTTCTTTTTTCTTCTCTTCCTTTTCAACCCACACCCAGTTTTCCTATCCTATACCGATTTTTCTTAAAATATGGTCACTTCGTTGAGGTTAATAAGAAAACTATACTGCTCCAAAAGTCAGAGAAACAAAGGAAGGAAGAAGTGAACAAAACTAGATTGAACCTAGATAGGAAGAGTCTGGAACTGAATGATCCACTCTAGAGTTCTTTATCCTTCTATATCACAATCTTCCCTCTCCTAGGAAAAGGGCCCTTTGTGGTACATCACAGGCAGTTTTGAAATGCAATCACAGAGGAATGCAGAGATGACAACCATGTCCACACATGCCCTGAAGCCTTTGTTTGACCTGGCCTCTTCAGAGGAAAAAGGAATATTGCACCAAACTAAATGTGCCAGGACCTAGACCTTTAATTATCAGATGCTTCATCATCCTATAGGAGGCAGTCACTCATTGAAATGTGTCTGAATATTGCCTGCACAAGTGATGTTTGTGGGAGAACAGAGCCACCCCAAACTGGGTCCTAATGATCAAGGTCTGTGCGATTTAATGCCCCCCAAGTAGTCAAATGGAGACATAGTCACTTATTTCTCCCGTAGGAATGAAAAGTATGAAGTTGGGCTGTAGAACTGCAAGTTCACTGTCAGACACTATTCAGGTACTTCCACTTCGAAGATGCTAATTAGCCAGTGAGCCAAAGAAAAACTTGCTTGGAAAACAATTCATTCTGAAATTTCTAACAAGAATTGTAGGACAGTATTACCTTCACTTCTTGAACAAGCAGGTTGTGTATTGCACACCGACAAAGCCTTATCATTTGGTGCCCCTGGCAGCTTGGAAAAGAAGTTATGTCTTCTAAAAAGAGAGGTGACCTCATGTGTTCTTATATTTTATAATCACATCTTTCCTTTTTTAAACTCTATTTTTTCCTACACTGCTGCAGTCCCCATTGTTCTCTCACCACCCTATCACTCATGCCCATATTTCCTGGGGCTTCTTCCTCCCCTGGCTTACTCCCCTACTCCCCCTTCCCTACCTTATGTCTCTGTTCTATGGTCAGCTTATTAGTGTGACATTGTTTAAAATGCAATGCTGGGTCAGACCAATAGATCAAAAAGTTGTAATATATGTACATGGTGGAATATTATGCACCCATCAAAAAGATTCTTGTTAGTGGAAATAAACCAGCAGAAAGGGAGAAATTTGGATGATCCCACTTATATGCAGGATATAGGGAAAGCAAACAAACAAAAGGAAAAGGAACATTTAAAACTGTCAGACATGGTGGCACATGCCTGTAAGCAGCAGCCTAGGAAGCTGCGGCTGGGGTCAGGGATTGCGGTTCGAGTCCTGCTGGGGGCACATAGTGAGACATAGTCCCCAAAAAATGGTTGGGCGTGGTGGCGTGCACCTGTAATCCCAGCTACCTGGGAAGCTGAGGCTGGGGATTGCTTGAGTCTGTGGTGCCCCAGGCAACGTGAGCCTGCAGTTCCACAGGAAAAACTAGCAAGACCTAGTCTCAAAAAAAATAATAATAAATAAAAAGTTAAAAAATAAAACTCAGCAAAACTGAAGCACAGAGCAAAGGAGAGGTGGGGGAAAGGAGGGGAGGGGGAATGGAAGGGAAGGGGGAGGGATTGGCCCAAGAGATTAAGATGATGGTTCACAGGTGACAAGGTGGTGGGAGAACCGCAAGTTAGACAATGATATTTAAAATATATACAGCAAATAAAAATTTCCAGAGTAAAAATAAAATAAAATATGAAAATTGCCTAGAAAGGATGAAAGTCATGAATCGCACTTACTGCTGAAATGTTGGGGCAGGTCTGTCTTAGTCTTTGTGTCCTGTGTCAACAAGTTTTACTATTAAAAAAGAGAGAGAGGCAATGCTGGATCACTGCAAACATTTCGGAGAATGTGGTAAGAAGACCCAGAATTCAGAATCACACTTCAGACCAAACTGTCAGCATCTTGGTGTGGCTCCTCATTTTGCACAGATTTACCAACTCACAGAAACCTTCTATACCAACTTTACACTCGTCGTTTAACCACCTGACAATCCTTAAAAATTATCAGCAAAAATCACTTTTACAGTTGCAGTAAAATGCAACGTTTTCATTTTATTCCTTCATATTAGAAGGACATGTTTTTGGTATTATTTACTTCTTTTAAAGGTGGATATTTAGGCTGTTTCTAGGTTTTCTGTTCTTATTTACTTCTTTTAAAGGTGGATATTTAGGCTGTTTCTAGGGAAAGTCTCACATCTGAAATTCATTTTGTCTCCCATATTATACGGTCTGATCAGTGAACAGTTTTTAGATACTTTTTCAGCACCAAAGACTGATTCTTTATCCCTGTCATTGATAAGGCTTATAATCGGGGAATTCATGATAAATGTGAGCACCACATAAAGAGGAAAGGATGAAGCAGATCGGATTTAGAATTGAGAGAAGAGAACGGTGAAGACGTAAACAAGAACCCCAAACTCTGTCCCTACCAAGCATCTGGCATCTACATCCACTGACCTTGCTGCTGATGCATAGGATGTACTCACAGGACAGAGGGGGAAAGCAAGCTTCCTCTCACCAAACAGAAACGGCCACCAGACCAGGAAGCATGACCATTACATGTGGGTCTTCTGCCTCTGACACCCCTGGCTTCCAGAGAAACCTCTGCCACTCACGATCCTTCTGCTGGAAGAGACCGGTGCTCCTGGTTTACCATTCCTACAAAGCTCGATGAAGCACATTCATACAGAGCGCACCCCCCCCCCAGAGAACCCCCCCTTCTGCATTTAACAAGTAAAGAAGCAAACAGGTGGCTATTAAGCTTTCATCCATGTCCCATGGAAGTTTAGCAGCAATGTCAGGCCTTGGGATTCTCTAGACCCACTTCTTAGCAAGGCTCTTGAAAGAGGAGATATTTGTTCCCTTCTTTGACTCATCCAGTCATTTCTCGGTTTGTTGCTTTACTTTTTAAAAGTATTGAAAGTCGTGCATGGTGGCGAGCACCTGTTGTCCAAGCGCTGGAAGGCAAGAGGCCTGGGATCGCTTGAGTTCACGGGTTCGAGGCTACTCCGGGCAACACAGCGAGACCTGGTCTCGAAAAAGCAGCTGGGTTCAATAGCAGACGCCTGTAATCCCGGCTACCTGGGAGGCGGAGGCTGGGGATTGCTTGAGTTCATGGTACCCTGGGCAACATAGCGAGACCTAGTCTCCGAAAATAAAAGAAGTACTGAATTCTATCTAGCACCAAACAGTTACGACTGTAGGCTTGGCAGACTCAGCCAGTGTCCTATTCCCACCTAGCGTAGGTCTGACCGAAGAGACAACTCCTTAAGGACCGCCACACGGAAAGCTGCAGGACCTGGCAACGTTGAGAAGCCAGTTCGGACAAGTGAAGAAGCTTCCAGGGGAAGAGATGCTAAGCTGGGTTCTGAAGGTTAACCCAAGACAGAGGTGACCCAAGCAGAAGGGGAGGCTCACAGGAGAGCAAGAGGGGCAGGAGAGATGGTGCAGGCAGGGTTGGAAGGGCTGCAAGAGCCACTGCTGTCTAGCAGCACATCTGCCCAAGGGAGCAGGCTGGGTTCTCTTCCACTCCGATTTGCAGTCAGAAAACGAGAAGGGAGAAGAGCCAGAAAGTGAATCCACATGTTTCTGCAAATGGGCTCTGTCAGCCAGGGGCGGGGGCTGTTGGTCAACTTTCCTTTGGGGGGTCAGTCTCTCCATATTCCCGTGTATACGTGTGTATGTTCTAGATCATGTCGACATAGGCGCAAATGCAATAGTTCCAGAGAAAAACCTTGGCTCCATTACCGTCCCTCTATGAGTCTGGCTGAAATCCAGGCGTTGAACCGCATTACATAAATAGGCCTAGACTGAAAACAAAATGGCATTGATAACTGCCTGACAATGAAGAGGCTGCACTTCCCTCTGAAATCACTTCAAGGCAGAGTGGCAAACCCCATTACCGGAGCCTTGAGGCAGCCATGGGCGAAAGGAAATGCGGGGATTATGCTGAAATAAGGCTAATTCTGCAGGTAGGGGCACTCAGCAATGAAGGCAGGGCGTACCCAAATAGAGTCAGACCCAGTTACCACTTTATCCCATTCCCTCCCGTCCTCCCCAGATGGCAAAGCCTCCTCCCGCATGTCTTTCCTCCTCCCAGCCTCCAAAATAAGCCACTTTAATGGATGTCAGAAGAGTCCGTGCGTTGTTTCCTATCAACTCTGTGAAGAGGGGAAGAAGGTTCCTGTTGCTAATTGAGGGGGATCTCCCACTCTTTGTTTTAAGGAAAGTTTAAACAAAATGATCACCCACTCTGAGGCTTTAAACAAAGTTCAAACAGAACAAAGTTCTCTTGCCAAGGTTTAAGGCAAATTTCCTCTGTCCAGATGGCTTCCTCCAGCAGGCCGGAGGAAGAACCAGGACGTTCAAGCCTGCTGCCTTTGAATGCCTTGCCTTGATTGTTGCTAACGATCCCCAGCTGTCTGGCCTTGCCGACTGCCTAACCTCCCTCTGCCGGCTGCATCTGCCCACACTCGGTGGGGAGAGGAAGATGCTGACAGAGGCCGCCCCCCCACCCCAAGCGACACAGGTGGGGACATGACGGTGGAACAGCTTCCTGGGCACAGGATCAGAAATGACCTCCCACAGGAGCCTTCAGGCAAACACTGGTGGCTCATTCTTGAGAGCTGGTACATAGCCCTGATGGTGGGAGAAGACATTTTCTAGAGCAAACTCACCAAGCACCCAGGAGTGGGCCATTCTACTTGGCAGACCACTGTCTTTGCTGACCAGTCCACACATTGATGCGGCAACAGGGAAGCCTGGGGCGGTGGCCTTGAGAAATCCGAGGGTGTCCTAGCAACTTCTGTCCACTCTCTCCTTCCTCTCTCCTCCTCAGCGTGCTTTGTTTTTTTTTACATTCAGTTCTTCTATATTTTAACTTTTAAAAATAGAATTATTTTGAGAATCAGAAGGTGATGGGCTATTATACTCATATATCTAATTTTGCTCCCTTCAAAAATCCCTAAAATCGTGCTCACTTCAGCAGCACATATGCTAAAAAAAAAATCCCTAAAACTATAAGATATGGAATATCATTTTTATTTATATATTTTTAATTTATTTATTTTATATCGTGATCTACCCCGGGGTTCTCCTGCCACCTTATCACCCAGGCTCTGTCGCTGAATTTTTTGTGTCCTTCTTTCCCCCAATCTCCCCCCTTGCCTTCTTATGCTCTGTGCTTTGAACTGATGAATATTAGTTTTAAATGTTTCTTGTCTGATTGTTTGTTTGTTTTCCTGTTCCCCCTCATATTTGTGAGACCATCCTGTATGTCTCTTTTTCTCTCTGGCTTATTTCTGCAAGCATGATTCCATCTAGGTTCATCCATGTTATGACACATACCTTAAATTTGTCATTTTTGATTGCTGAGTAATATTACACTGTGTACATAGACCACAGTTTTCTGATCCATTTGACAGTTTGGGGGCATTTCAGTTGTTTCCATATCCTGACTACTGTAAAATAGTGCTGCAGTAAACATCCAAGTACAGGTATTTTTCTGGATTTGGGTTTTTGTGCCCATATCAAAAAGCAAGAAATAGTCCAAAGAATTAACTTTCCACCTCAAGGAACAAGAAAAAGAGCAACAAAAAAATCTAAAACCCAACAAAAGACAGGAAATAATAAAAATCAAAGCAGAAATAAAAGTCCTTTGTTCCTAAAAAAAAAAAAAAAAAAAAAAAAAAAAAAAAAAAAAAAAATCTTTTTTTCCAAAAAAAAAAAAAAAAAAAAAAAAAAAACCATGCTGAGTTCTCTCTAGCACCATACGATAACCACTGTAAGCTTGGTGGACTCAACGGTAAACTCACCAAATGCCCTGTTCCCATACAGCTTAGGTCTGATCAAAGACAAGCAATTCATTAAGAATGACCACACAGAAAGACTGCAGTCCCTAGTAATACTGAGAAACCAGCTGACCAAGTGAAGAAGCTTCCAGGGGAAGAGCTGTCCATCATCTACAAGGCAGTTTTTTCATCTGTACCAGATACAAAGAGGCCATATCGTCATCCAATACTGATTGAATGCTTCACCTGCACTTTCTGTGCCTCCTACAGACGCTCTGTGATGTCAAACATCTTTATGCCCAGTAGGTCATTCAATCTGTACATGAAGGCCTGCTTTTTGAGATCTGACCCCCTAACCCCAGCCTGTGTCGGGAGCTGTGTTCTCATTACTCTATTTCTGGCCTGCTCTGATAAGCTACTGAATGTTTGCTTGGTGAGTACAAAGGGAAAAACAGAGTGTCCTTGAGCAATCTTTGTGGAATGCCTTCTTCAGGTCACACTTTGGCCAAACCTGAGCAGTCTTCAACTAAACTTGCTATAGCTGGTCTCTTGGTAAAGATATGCTTGTAACCATGTGACCCTGGATCAAACCTTCTTTTGTTACTGCTTGCTTCATGTTTTCTATGAAAGTCTGGTTCTAAATAAACTCTGTACCACAGTCCAGAGAGAGGCTTGAGCCCTTCTGTTCGAGTTTCGGCTCAAGTGTCAATCTTTGCCCTCCCCCTCAGGACCATTTGATCACGTCGCGGCTGGCTCGTGACACCCTCACAGCTGCATTAGAGTTTGAGTAGCAGCTCTGCTTCCTCCATGGGACTTGAGGTCCCCTTTCCATACCCTGTACTCTTCAGCTCCCTGATCCTGCTCCTTGGAGGAAGCCTGTTCCTTATCATTAGTCAAACGTCCAACTAGAAGAGAAGAAGCAGGATTTCTGTTTACTTGTGTTAAACCCTGCTTGGCTGTGCTTGTCTTTTTATAAACTCAGAATATTGGAAAAGAAGTTTGAGCTCCCTGGATCCAGTTTGGAAACCTGAACAACCTCAGTTCAGAACATGACAGGTAGCAGGAAGACAGGAGACTTGGCAACCAGAGTTGGCTTGAGATCCACCCCCTTCATGGTTCAGCCCCTTTCACCAGCCACATCCGGTGGCACATCTGAGCCTTTGTTATCACCTATGCAACAAGAGGACACATTGTGGCCTCCGGGACCTTTGTGGGTCATTACAACATAGGGAAAGCTTCTAGTCTAGGCCTGGCACACAGCGAACACTCTGGAGACTACTATTACTTGCCAAAGGTCTTTATTTAGCTTTAGCTGGAAAGCAAACCCAACTCATCCTACTGAGCATCACGTTGTCCATGAGGAAAAGTGCAGCTGACTTGGTTAAAAAGCAAATGACCAGTAGACATGAAGTGGCTGGTGACCAGGGACTGCTCACACCTGGTGGCCCTGGGAAAGGAGCACCCCCAGTTTTTCCAACCACTCTTTGAGTTTCCTATGGCTGAGGATCTAACACTAGACTTACTTCTGATTACAACATAAATGATGAACCAAGCTGACAAGAGTAAAAAGTTGGCACCTTCAGCGCTTGATCACAGGTTCAACCACGGCGAGTACTCCGTGCCTACAGCTCACCTGGTCACAGGTGCAAGGGACAAATATCATTCTGCCCTTTTCTAGTGACCCTTGCTCCTAACAAAACTCACTGCAAATGAGGCAAAGGTGTGACTATCCATTCACTCGTGGGCACAGCTTTTTTGTCGTTTGTGCTATGTGTATTCTAGAGTGGCCGCCGTTAGAAATAGGCCTCAAATTTGAAGGTCTCGAATAGTTAGAGATGTTTAAGAAACTTTTTCACAAAAGTGAGAGTAATATGGAAGCTTGACTTTCTTGTCCCTTCCTAGGAAACACAAAAGAAGCTTATCTGATCCTCCTAATCAGACACATACTGATGAAGCAACAACCTAAGAAAATAGTTCACCTTAGAGAGGCTGTGTGACAGTCATTTCCAGAGCACTATCAGGCACAAGGAAAGAAGCAGGCCAAGTTCAAAAGCAGCTCATGCTTCCTGCAACACAACATCCCCAAAACACACGGCCACATTCACGTATATTCTGAATCCCACTAGGTTATATTTTCCAGATTTCCTTCACATATACAGCGTCACTTATAAGATGATTCTGACGAAACTTGATTCCATCAATGCCCATGGATGGACTCTTCCTTGAAGGTGAGGCAAAGAATCACAGGTCCCTTTTCCCCAAGTCTGAAGCCCCTTTTCTAGGTGATATGAGCACGTCTATGCATCTGGTGAGTCCTGAGAAATCTGCATTCTATTTGAAAGAATAACAACATGGTACGAAGTTTTTGTGAATATAAATAAAACATTATGAAATGATGGACCAACAATAGCAGTGAGTCCTTTAACACAAACTGAAACATCAGCAGCTGCAGCCTGGAACAGGCAGTGAGCAGCTAGACCCAGAAATCAGAAACAGCCTTTGTGTTGAATGAAGGAAGTGGAGGCGGGCTGGAGACTCCCTGAGAAAACCCCTTGGACCTCTGTGACTAGGCCCCCAGGCATCTGCCCCTCTGAGCAACAGCAGTTACAAAACCAGAGAAGCAGAGGTAGGAAGAGCGTGTTCATCCATTTTCCCTTCCAGTTGGGTCAGCTGACCCAGATGGTGTTCTCTCAGGACCAGTCTCCTACCAGGTTGTTCTAGCAGCCATTCCTCCCAGCGCATGGGCCCGCACATCTGCAGGCTCCTAGCTGAGACACTTCCAAAGCCTGGCTTGATCTGAAGGTCCTCATTGTCAGTCTTGTTTCTGTGTTTCAAGGTCAGAACTGCAGGGTGGGATGTCTGCAAGGTGATGCTTTCCCATGTTTAAGAGCCCGGGAGGGCCAAGCAATAGACTTCAGGTAACAACAAGGTTTATGTTCTCTTCTGACAGTCTGGGTTGTGGGGTGGGGCTATTTTTGAGGGGTCAAATATTGTAGACAAGGTCTCCTATAGCCTCAAGTTGAAGCTAGCAGAAGGGAACTGCAAAGGACATGCTTCTTTCTAGTTTACTTATTTTTTTTTTTTTTAGAAAATCTTTAAAGGCAATGATAAGAATAGACCCATGGTAAATGAATCTAGTGTCCTCAACTTTAACAAAAAAACAAGCAACAACAACAAAAAAAAAAACCCTGATAATCTATCAAATAATAAAAATAACGAAACGCTTTGATAACATCACATTTAAAAGCCACTCAGCCATTCATGCTTCACTCGTTGAGCAACAGTGAGTAAACAGATCTTTTTATTATAAACTCTTTTCTAGGAATTATTTTTAAAGATTGGGTTAATGTACTGACAGCCAAGAAATCAACACGTTTCTTGGGCAAGTCAAAAATCCTGCTGGTGCTCATTTCAGCAGCCGATACAATAAAACTGGAATGGTACAGAGATTAGCATGGCCCCTATGCAAGGTGACACACAAATTTGTGACGCATTCCAGATTTTTAAAGAACACCTCTACTCGGATGATTATCACAGAACTATTTACCATTGCCAGGATATGGAAACAACCCAAATGCCCCCAAACTGATGAATGATCGAAAAAGGTATGGTATGTTTACAAAATGGAATATTATTCTGCAATCAAAACTGACAAATATGAAGCATTTGTGATGACATGGATAGGCCTAGAGGGAATCCTATTAGCAGAAATAAGTTAGAAAGAAAAAGTAAGAAACCAGATGATCTCACTTGTAGATGGGATTTAGGAACAACAAACAAAAGGCCAGGAAGAAACCAAAATAAGCTGATAGAGAAGCTAGGGCAAGCTGTGAGGGGAAGGGGTGGGGAGGAGGGAAAAACTGGGAAAGGGAGGAGTACAGGAAGATGGAGGGGAGGACTCTCCGGAGATGGGGTGGAGGAAAACCCCAGGGAATACAATGATGTAATATACATATACATATACATATATGAAGATGTCTATGTATGCATATGTAAGCAATAAAATGATTAGTAAATGAATCAATCAGTTCCAATATTTCAAAAAAATAAATAAAAATCCTGTTCACCTACAGAGTGACAAGTGTAGATGTAGCACCAGCGGTGGTTTAGGTTGGTGTCTGAGGGGGAAGATACAAAACAGATGGAACTAGGAAACCCAGACCAGGTGCACCTGGACTGGTAGTATGAGCACAGACCAAGAGTTACAGACCCAGACTGAAAGGAAAAAGTAAAGAAACATTCCCATCAATGGTAGAACCGAGAGTCCTGACTCAGCAAATTTCCTTCCTCCTGTTACCCACAAACTCTCTTGGTCTTTTGAATTGTGTGAAAAGTACACACTTGGGTTTGTCAGTGATTCCCTTTCTATCAAAGATAACGGAGCTGGCACGTTGGTGGTGACTGCATTAACACAGCATTTACTGAAATGAGTTCATAGGTATCTTTTAGAAGCAGCAAGTGTCAGGATGCAGCTGGAAGAAGAAAAATGCATCTAAAGCAATGAAAAGAACAGGAAAAGGGGGAGATAGGTGATTCCTAATGGGTAGTGGCCAATTCTTAGAGCAAAAATCACAGAATCTTTCCTGAAACTTCTTGTAAAGTCTACTCCCTCATCTTTCATTCCTTACCTTTCTCTTCCTTCTGTTTCTCTGTCTTCTCTCTCTTCTGGCATCACCTAAATGACTTGAAATGACTTAGAAAGCAACCCAAGAGAAAATATTTAAAACGATAAAACGTTACAAATTCTGGGAGGTGGTGGGTGACCCCCAGGGATTGAAATGATGTGAAATATAGATAAATAAATTAAAAAAAAAAAAAAACGTTACAAATTCAAAGGCTAATTCAGAGGGATAACACATATGAAAGCATTACGTTGAGCCATCAGGAAACTGAGAATGTGGACAAATAGCACAGAGCTCTCACAATCATGAGGATTTCGTGAAATCTTTATAGACCAAGTGAAAAAGGAATGACATGTTTCTGATTGTTCGTGTGACCAGAAAAGAGGAAGCCAATTCTAATCCTCAAACTGCCTAGTGGCTCTATCCTTCCATAAAACTGTGGTATGTTATCTGCCACGTAAGATGCAGACCTTTTTCTGTATTTCTAGAAACAGGTAAGTGCACTGAGATAATTTATACAGAGAACTCATAAAATAAGCAGTACGTATTTTTGTGGTGATTTGGAACAAAAAAGCATAGACATTAAATGTGTATAATCGAACATGCTACCTAATTAAAAAGCAAAAGATCAGACTTGCATCATTATAATCTGGCCCTTGTGTGATTGTTGCTGAGGTTTTTGCTTGTTTGTTTGTTTTGATAGAGTAGGATTTCATGTCCATTCAATAACTCTGGTGAATAAATAAAGGCAAATTATCTTACCATGATCATGGGTGAATATTTACCTATTTTCTATTCAGAGAAGGCTTCAAGTAGCTATTAGAGAAAATAACAGACTACCTAGAAAAGGTAGAAAAGATCTACTCCAGATTTTCAGTCTGGAATCTTCCTAAAATTTTTAGAGGAATTTTCTGGTGGTAGCAATTTTAAAAACAAATGGAAGCAATCAAAATTTTTGTAGCCTATTTCTAGTAACCCTATCCAGAAGGGAAGATTTAATTAAGCATTACTAAATATTTACCTTGAAAATGGTTAGCTTCTCATTTATTCTATTGTTATCTGATCTTCAGTGATTTTGATAAAATAGTGATGAGTATTATAAGATCATGAAATTATTCTAATTCAATAGCTCATTTAAGTATATTACATATGTCAGAGTTATGAATTTAGATAGTTCCTTAACAGCAACATTTGAAGCAGGAACAAAAGATAAAAAACATCAACAATAAAAACCCAAAAGGAAAAAAATCTTCTGAAAGAAAAAAAATGAGGGAAGTAAAATCAGGAGAGGACTGGGCTCAAGAGATTAAGATGATGGCTCATGGGTGACAAGGTGGTAGAAGAACCTCAGGATGTAAACTATATATAAATATAAATATGCAACCAATTTAAAAAATGAAATTGAATTTTAAAAAGATGAAGGTAATATAACCTACTAAGAAAATGGAAAATATAGTAAAGTCATGAGATAATTTAAAAATTATCCAGAAATACTACAATTTTCATATACTTTATAAATTACTACTGAAAGCCAGGCCCGGTGGTGCATGCCTAGAAATGCCAACCTATGGAGCATGGCTGGGACTGGGGATCACAGTTTGAGTTCCGCCTGGGGCAACATAGGGAGACCTAGTTCCAAAAAAATAGCTGGGTGTGGTGGCGCACACATGTAATCTCAGCTACCTGGGAAGCTGAGTCTGGGAATTGCTTGAGTCTGTGATACTCCAGGCAACATGAGCCTCTGGTGCCACAGGCAAAAATAGAGAGACCTAGTCTCAAAATAAAATAAAATAAAACAATAAATTACTATTGAGAAAATATAATGGGGAAACCCTTTCCATCCTAAATGGCAATCAATTATCAATAAATGCAGAGAAAACCCTAGACAACTACACAGAGTAATAAATAGCAACTTGACTCATTCATGAATTATGAACTAGTAACCATAAGTTATCAAATATTTGGGGGAAATGAATAACAGAGACTAAGATAAACAGAATAACTGACTCCAAAAGAAACACAATTCAGTGAACCATAGAGAACAATTTTAGAACAATGATTTGGCAATCTCAGAGACACTTAATGTCACATCTATTAAAGAAAGATCAGTGGAGATAGAACATGACAGTGATTCACAAAATAACAAATGTGGCTGCTTAGTTAAATATATAGATTAATACATTGGGTGGGGAAGAATAAGTTTGCAATCTACATATTTAAGTTCAGATAGTTTCCCAAGATAGAGGGAAAAAATGGAAAAGAAAATATAAGAGGAATGATAATTATCTGGAAGGTTATATTCAAAAGCATCCCTTTCCAGTTTAAGGGAAAGCTTATATAAGTAATAAACAATAACAAGAAATAATAACTTTCACCAGGATGAGGCAAATCATAAGTCTAAGAATGTAAGGACACTCCAAGAGAGACAAAAAATAAATGAAAACAGTGTACACCTCCACACAGCATTGTGCGATTTCAAAGTTTCCTAGATAAAAAGAAAAGTTTACTAGAACTTTAGAAAATAAAAGGTTTACCAGCAAGGAATGAGATGCTGACACACATATCACTATACTAAATCCTAGAAGAATAAGCAATAGCTTCAATTTCCTAAGGGACATTTATTTGAATTCACAAATTATTAATGAAGGGCCAAAAAAAACCTTTTTTTTTTTTCAATAAAGGCCTTTTTAAACCTATAAGGACTCAGAAATCTGGCCATCCAAGAATACATTTATGAATACGTTACTAGCAACAGATACAAGAAATGTTCTAGCAATGCCAAAAAACAAGTTTAAAAGAAAATGACAAGGGAACAGTGACATCTGAACATGACCCAGAAGAAGTGAAAGAAGCTGAAAATAATGAAAACAGGAGCCCCTGAACCTTGACACTTAAGATCTATTCTAACCAGCACAATAGTTAGTGACACAGGATCACCTTTCCTTCGAAATAAACCAAATCATACAACTTAGCTTGTGCTGCTTCCAATTTTTGAGGGTTTTTTTTAGAGCAATTAAAAGAAGAGCTTCAATTTATTACAAGGAAAAAATGTAAATGACATAAACCTTGACAATTTAGAAGTGATACAAATCAGAAGTTGAAGCAGGAAAGGGAAGTGAGATGTAGTAAAATGCTCTTGACGCCTCATGGGGGCTGTAACATACATTAGGGGATGATAAAGCAACCAATGAGACCACGCCTCCCTTCCCTGCCAAAATGCAAAAGAAAACATAAAGGAAATTGAAAGGTATAAGCCCGCTATATAAAAGAGAACTTACTGGCAACAAGCTGTCCGAACATGAGTGATTTCCAAAATATTCTGAGAAATGAATGAAGCATTAATGAATTAAAATAGGATGAAAGGACCCTCGGGCTAGAATTCATGGGAAGGATGTGCTCATAGAAGAGAGAATATGTTATCCCGAGTGTGACAGAGAGCAGGAATGAGGAAAATGGTAAATAGATAATGACTAAGACAGGTCTTAATTTGGAAGAATTACCCACCCAAGCCTACAGTCCACCCCTGTGACCTGGTCCCAGACTGGTAACCTCTGGCCCTCCTACCACCAGATTTATAGGATTCTTTGCCAAAAACTTAAATGAACTCTCGAGAACTAAGAAAATGCACATGAAGTTTCCCTGTTTCTAAAACTTAGGGGATCATCTTCCCACCCTGTTTCTATAAAGATAAGCCCCTCAATCCACAAAATGACCTCTCAACCTTGCTATGTCATCTCGTATACCCTCAATTTACCCATGAGAGACAGAAAAGGTGGCTAACTGAACTGCAATCATGGGATAAAAAGGAACTTGAAAAGTTGATACCAGCAGAAATAGAAATCCAAACAATAAATTATAACTGAATCAGATTATGATAAGTATTCTCGGATTTTGAGCTTTTCACTAAAGTACAATGTACATGCAGACATTGAATGGACAATGGTGGACAACTCAGTGTAGTATCATGAAGCGAACACAGTCTTTATCTGCCATCTAGATCATCCTATCCACCTGTCCATCTCTTCAGTATATACAGATGAATATGTAAATTTAAACCAGAACCTCAGAAGCCCACTCTCCTTCCCTCTTTCAGTTGTCACTACTCCCTCTCATCTCTTCAAAAGAACCTGATCTCCAACACCACAGATTTGAATTTTCCATGAATAGCAACAACAAGGCATGCCCGTCTGGCATCCTTCGCTCCATAGTGGGCTTGTGAGATTCATCCATGAGTGCGTGAAGAAGAAAACACAGTCCTTCCCTTTGGCCTTTCCACTCGAGTGGATGGAGTCACTCAAAGATAGGCAAGTAAGTAGGCAAGAGAACAGCAAGCCTGCCAGATACTCAATAACCATGTCTTGTGACAGAGGAATTAGATATCTTTTTCAGACTAAATAAGCAGAAGAGACTCTTGGAGACAGTGACATTTCAGCTGAAATACAAGAAGAAATCAACCATGATAGGAACAGATCTGTAAATAATGAAGAGTGTTGAGTGCATGTGTCTTTCTCTTGACATAGCCACACATGTTAGTAAGAAAAAAGTGCCAAAACAACTTGTGGGCAAGAAAACAGAATAATCATTACACACAAGATACCCAATAAATATACCTGATGTCTAAGCATCCAACAAGAAATAAAATATGTACAACTCTTTTTAGCCAACAGAATGACTAACACACACACACACACAACTGATTTTACCAAGAGTTTATGAGAGCAATTTTATATGCTGCTGATACGTGTAAATGGTATAACCATTTTGGAATACTGTTAGCCAGTGTTTACTAAAGTTTAACTTAAGTATAACCCCATGATCTGGAAATGCGGCCTATGTCCACCAAAACACATGTAAGTAAAGGACAAAAACTGGAAATAACCAAATAACCAGCCACAGGGAATGAATAACTCACAACAGATTCATGCAGTGTACTGCCCTGTGATAAGAATGACAGCCTATGTCCCTCCCCACTGTGTGTATGTCCTTCCTTACCGCGAGCCTAATACCATGCCTGATGGAGACAAGGATCTCAACCTGTACCAATAAGTCAAATGAAAGGATGAATATTCAACGACTGTTGTTCCGTGAGATCCCACTGGAATCTCACATAAGTCTAACTAAAGACATAACCACTAGTCCATAATCTTTGCATAGGCAAAAATATAAAAGTAGCATAAGTAGATTTCATCAGGATACTAGATCAAACCTAGATTTCTACTGCAATCTAACTGCTTTTAAACAGCACACCGTCTGTATAAACGGTTGGATTTAGAAGCTTTTCAGTTAGTGTTAATTTTCATTGACAATGTTGCTTTCCTAATTCAGCACCCAAAATTTTTTTCACTCTCAGCTGTCTTTCAAACTTTAGCTGTAGGGTGAGCAACATGTTTTTCTCAGGCAAAGCTGATAAAATTTGGTTTGCAATTACTAGTGGAAATTTCCCATAATTCTGTTTCAGTGTGTGTTCTCAGGCCCTTAAACACAGACACATTAGCCAAGGATTTGAAGAAACCTTTATTCCCACAAGATTTTCTTATCTCCTAAAGTTTAACCCTTTTGTAAAAGGCAGACTAAGCATGAGATAGACTGAGAATCAGAATAAGCCCCCCAAAAGAAACAGGCCAGGAAATCTAAGGGTTGAGTAGACCAAGTGAAGAAAAGCTAATTAGCAAACAAATGGCCTGGGTTGTTGGTTTCTTGGTGAGATACATTTGTATAATTCCCCAAAGACACTTCTAACTATAGACATGTTAGTCTAACTATAAGCAGATTAGTCTAACTATAGACATAGAGTACATATTAAATATATAGTATACTCCAGCTTCTCTTCAGATCGTATAAATCTTTTTGCCTTTTAAAAAATATAGTATGTGCCAGACAGCAGTTAACCTTTACCTATGAAACCCTTGTCTTTTTACAGGTAAAAAGATAAAAGTAGCATGAGCTGATTTCATCAGGATACCAGATCAAACCTAGAAGGATTCAGTTCTTATCATTCAAAATACCTATGTCAACAGCATTGATAGGATGTGAACTAAGAATGGTGGGTTCTCCCTCTCCTTGCTAGAATCACTTTGCTGTGAAATCGGCTCTTGTAAAATCCTAAAATTCTGAGGAATTACAAAAAACACAAAGTTGAATAAAACCTCAAGGCCTGTCTTTGAGTTGCTTATCATCCAGAGTAGGGAGGACAAATAAACAAATTCAGTCCAGAAGGCAAAGGACTCTGAGGCTGCAAAGCATTGCGGGGTCATGGCATAATCCAAGGGAAGGATGTCTCCACTGATTCCTGAAGGAGCAATCATGATCCGGAAGGAGACTCTTCAAAGACAGAAGGCCCAACACATGCCAAGGTCTAGCTGTGGGAAAGCATAGCTGAGTTAGGGGAACTGAAAGAAATTCAGCGTTGTCTAGAGCAGAGGGTGTGCAGGGGCAGCAAGATTTGATGTGAAGTAAGTAGCGTTCAGACCACGCTAATTTTTTTTTCAAGAACTAGCCTGTAGGAGCCTGAAAGGTGAGTGTTTTCCCCATCGAATCACCCTTTTTTTCAGTGATTCTGTAGATCAGGCGACACAATTTGGGACTCAGAAAGTGGGCCATGGAGAGCCACTGGAGAATTTAAACCTGGGCAGTGATCAGACTGAAGGAGTTAGTGCAGGGTTGGTGGTGATTGTCAGGAAACCATAGTAGTGGCATCATCATAAGCCAAATTAGAAGCCACAGGAAGGATGATATTTTTCTTAAACATCAAACAGAAAGGTCAAGAAGGGGAAGTTGCAGACGATTCCTAGGTTTTCCGATGCCAGCTGCATTTTGCTATCTATGATCAACGATGCTTCCAAGTCAAGAAAGAGACATTCACTTGTCTCTGATTCCAGATTCCATGAATCCACGATCACTGTGCTGCAAGGACCATGTGAGGGCTTGGGCACAGTTAAAAGGAAGTTGTACGCTCTAGCTTCTGCTAGTGGGGGACTTATGGCTTCCTAATTGGTCTCATTTAAGGAAAAACAAGACTTGAAAGGAAGTTAAACAGAGGCACCAACTGGTTACAGTCTAGAGAGAAGAGGAGGAGAGGAAAATTCTAGTCGGTCTGAAGATTAGAGATCCCTGGAGGCAAAGGTGAAACTGAAGAACAGCGAGAATGTTAAATTAAGTCTGAACCAGGCAAACCTCAAGAGGATCCGAAGGAACCCTGCACGAGGGACAAGACCAAGAAACAAAACAACACTGGCTCGAGGCCTTCGGCCTTGATGTCTACTGTTTCTTCTGGTCCAATGGGCTGGATGAGAAGCCAGAGACTCCTTTGTCGAGAAAGGGTGCCTTGGGATCAGGGTAAGTTCTCCAGTTCAGACTTTCACGGTCCAAACTGAAAAAAGTTGCAGGTCTCAAGGAACATTCTAAAGGTTCTCAAGTTCTCAACCAGATGGTTTTTAATTTGATTTCCTAATTCTATAATGATGGTAAAAATTAATGTAAACATTTTGGGGGCTAATACCATGACCCCCTTAAACCCAGAGCTGCCCTGGACAGCCACGGAGTCTTGGTTTCTAGTTTCTAGTCCCTTTGGTGCAAGCAGTGCTTCAGGATCCAGGTGCTAACAAGAGGGAGAACAGACAGGGAGAGTCTGCAAGGAAAGTGCTAAGGTTCTGCTAAGTGCTCCATTCATGCTGGACTGCCAAGGACACACGGCAGATCCGCTGGCCATACCACTTCATGATTGCATCGACGAGACAAAGTAACCCTTGTTAATATTCTTGAGATGATGCTATTCAAAGATGTGCTTGTGTGTGAGTGTATGTACGTGTGTATGTGTAGATATATACATACATATATACATTTGGCTTAAAGTCACAGTTGCCAAGAATATACCAATCGTGTTAAGTGAGGTCTGACTACTGAGTGAGGATTTACCATCTTTAGTAAGTAGCTAAGGGGGTGAAGTTTGAGTGTAAAGGGAATTTTAATTGAACAAGAATTTGAAGCACCTTGTTTTGGTCAATGACAGGATATCTCTCTCTCAGTCAGAAATGCCCCAGATGAGAGTGTGGGGGACACAGAAACGACACACAGGGGAGAATCTGAGGAGTACAGGGAGCTACTGCTGGGTACATCCTGGGGAAAGGCCTTGCTGGAGGAAGATGCTGGAGGAAGGATGGGGAGGAAGCTAAGTTCAGGTGGAACGGAAGCAGCAGAGAGGAAGGCATTTGGGAGACCTTTAATGCATGACAAGGACCCTGTCTTAGAGCAAGTTCTCCAAGGGACTCACTGAATTATTTTTTGTTCCTTAGTTTCTGTTCTCTTAAAGAGAGAGAGAGAGAGGGAGGAAGGGAGGGAAGGAGGGAGGGAAAGAGGGAGAGAGGGAGAGAGAGAGTGTGTTATAATTCAGTAACACCTGGTGTGCCTATATGTTTTCTTCAAGACTGGAAGATACTGATGCTTTTCCAGGTTCTTCTCCTTGTGCAAGGAAACAGACTTTCAAGGAATTCTAAGGCCAACACTAAATGTGTTCATTTCTTCAACACTCATTGTGTCTCTATTCTGTGCTAGCAACTAGGATGTAATAGAGAACAAAAGGCCCACCCACAGAATGTAAACTGGTCCAGCCACTATGGAAAGCTGTGTGGAGGACCCTCAAACTAATGAAAATGGAACTACCATTTGACCCAGCAATTGCTCTTCTGGGAATCTACCCAAAGGAGACCTCAGTGCTTGTACAAAGGGACACCTGTACCCGGATGTTTACTACAGCACTATTTATAATTGCAAGGACATGGAAACAACCCAAATGTCCCAAGACAGACACTTGGATGAAAAAGATGTGGTCTATCTACACAATTAAAAATGACAAATTTGATGATTTTATGATCACATGGATGGACGTAGAAGAAGTCACATTAGCAGAAACAAGTCAGAAAGAAAAAGACAGAAATCAAATGGTCTCACTAATATATGGGCTATAAGAAAAGCAAGCAAAAGGCCAAGAGGAAAAATCAAAACAAGCTAATAACAACCAAACCAGAGTACACAACTGGGGCTGGGGAGTGGGGGGTGGGGGAAATGGGAGGGGAGGGAAGGTGGTGGGTGAACCCTGGGGAATAATACAAATTGTGAAATATATATTAATTAACTCATTAATTAGTTAATGAATTAATTCAAAAGTCCCACCCACAGGCGGCTGAAGGACCCAGTGATCTGATGAATAGTCAACACTGAAGGACACACTGGAAACATAAAGATACATCCTTACCCTAAAACTGCTGCCACTGTACCAACAGGTCAGTTCTCGACCACCTCGCTATGTGGTGGGGTTTCTGAGGCAGGAGTCAGCAGCACCTTAGAAATGCAGATTCCAGCACCTCCCCAGACCTGCTGAATCAGAATCTGCCTTCTGACACCCCAGGGACCCAGAGGCACTTCAGAGTTTGAGAAGAACGGTGCTTTAAAAACATGTCAGTAACACGGTTGCCTTTTCTCCATGAAGAGAAATCAGGAAATATTTCACATGTCTTAGTTAGAAGCAAAGATTGATTTATGTCAAGGCAAGAAAATGAGCATTTTTTGATTTATTTACTTTTTTATATGATTTTCATTTTTGTACAGTATTCGATTTTGTCTCTCAGGCATAATCCCTGTCATTCTCCCCCTGTCATAGGACCCGTGACCCAGCACATAGCACTTTGTGCTCTTCCTTCCCCTGGAGAAACAATAAGTCAGATTTGATTAGAGGACCTCCAGTAACATTACTTCAATGGGTCTTGAGCCGGCCAAGAAAAGTGTGTCTGGTTAATTGCCTAAAAATACATTCTCAAGTTCCCGTTACAACTTCTGCATTTCTCATAGTTTTTAACTTTTACTTCCAAACAGCCTATGGAAGGAGAAGAAGTCTTCTTGATTACTGTGACTTTTCTTGAAATCTTTATGAAACATTTCACTTTGGAAACTCGTGTGTTTGGAAGACTTCTTAAGATTTGAAAAAATAATGATCATTATCTGGTTTTTATCCATAAAACTTAACAGTTCAAATCCTTAGAAGTTAAGAATATAATGACCACATG
Source organism: Uropsilus gracilis (assembly GCA_004024945.1). NCBI lineage: Eukaryota > Metazoa > Chordata > Mammalia > Eulipotyphla > Talpidae > Uropsilus > Uropsilus gracilis. Next base: position 26,294 of record PVHY01006739.1, read on the forward strand.
AGTTTAAGATGAATGATATTAAAGATATATATATTCTTTGTGATCAAGTATGAAGATAACTGCAGAAATTAAGAATTATTAAGAAGCTGACCGAGAGCTATCTCTATGTATATATGATGTGTGTGTGAATGAGAGAGCGGACATGGCACACTCAAACAATGAAATAGCAATTACTTGTAAAACACTTTTCAGTTCAAACCACTTCACCACTTAGCTATCCCACCCTATTCCCTGAGGGTTTCTGTCCTATTTGTGCAACCAGATGTAAGGCCCTCTCTTCTCACTGCCTAAATCTCTGATTACCCAAGAGTGTTGTTCAACTTCTTTCTTTCCTAGACTTGCACATAAAACTCCCATACAGCATATCACTACTAACCAACACTTTCATACATTCAGCCTTTCGTGTTTTTCTGTCCCAGGTTTTAAGGTCCGTAAGACAAGACTTAAATTATACACACCAAAATAATTTTAGTATAGCATGGGTGTCAAATATAGACTCATTAGTTGATTACCAACTATGCAAAAACCTGCTTGCATTAGCACGAACAAGGACCAGAAATGTCTTCATGTTGCTTAATTTAAACGGAGTTGAAAATGATTAGAATTAATATGATTTGCAATGGACACCTGGCCTTAGGTTAAGAAACTTAAGGGTTTCACAGTATTTGGTTACTCTTTTTTTGTTCAGTTTCCCCATCAAATTAGCTGAAGAACTAAAACAATTGAGGAAAGGTTCTTTTCAAAGCGTTTCTGTACCCACAAAGCTTATCAGTATTAGTAATAACCTGAGCACAATCAAATGTGAGCTATAAATAAAAGGAACAGTCTAATAAGATTTCACAGATACATGTTGACCTCGAAGAAGATAGAGTTCAACCTGAAACTTCACCTACACTTAACATAACTCCATGATGGAGTTATGCTTAAAAAAAAAAAAGAAAGAAAGAAAAGCCCACAATCAATCTTAAAATTCTCCATTCTTTGTTTTCCTTTTAGTGTTTGATAAACCCTAGGCTAAAGCTTCAAAGTCCCCTATAACTCCCATCTCTTCCATAAAGGTTTCTTCTCCCCTTGCAGAAAACACCATCCCTCTCCTCTGCAAGCTGCAATTAGACCAAGACTTTTAAAACCACCTCAAAGAGTATTTGTTCTCATAAATGCTTTGTACTTATGTCTTATCTCCATAACTAGATTAAAAAAACACTTTGATACTTCTATACAGAGCCAGGCATAAATTTGTAAATCATACTTATGAGTTCTAGATATAGTTACTAAAGAAAAAAGGAAAACTTGGTCTCCTGGGGTGGGGGGAGATGATTATGTGTTCAAGTGTAGTAGAATAGGTAGCTTTAGGAGTGAAATAAAGGGCCTGAACAACAAAGGTAAAAGACTGAAAAATACTGGGTAAAAATAGAGAATTCTTTTCAATCTCAGAAGTGAAGTCATATATTTTCCTGAAACTCGTCAGGTACCTGTGTATCACATGTTTATGAACGTACCCTCTGGGCTGAAGCTTTAGTTCTAACGAGAAGGCATGAGATCTCCTCTTGCGGGCCAGACCCATGCGCCTAATAAATTCAGCTGAGTGACACTTTTCCAAAACCAAATGCCAAATCCTTTCACGTCACCAGTCCTCATGAATCATGGAAGAGTCATCAATCTATCAAAGATGATGAAGAATTTTCTAAAGTTCCTGGAATAAGTGTCCTTCTGAGTATCTTTTTTCCTTATTCTTTGGGAAAGTAGCACAAGACTCAATTTTATTAGAAAATTGTGAAGGTTTCATCACAATCATCTCATCCTTAACACCCACACCGTCTCATACACCTCACCCCTTCCCCCCCCCCCCACTCACCAGTTCCCAAAGACAGGAAAGAAAAAGAAACTTTCGCCCAGTTCTGCTGATGTCAGCAGGGTAGTTGAGTGCAATGACGGCATTGTGGATGGATTGAAGACAGCGATGGTGTAACTTTTCTGAAGGCCCCAGTTATTCAAAGAAACCTCACTCGTAAAAGGAAGTGTCAGAAAATCCAGATCTTTATTTCAAGAAAGAAGAAAGTAGCAAGTAAATCTCAAAATAATTAATGGATTTCAAAGTAACTTTTTAAACTGAAAGTTGACATTCACATCTTGGCAATATCCTAAACTTCATATCAATAAAAAAATTAATAAAATCACCACTGAAAGAGGGAAAAAGAGGAACAAGAGTGTAAATTAAGAATAGAACCAAAAGGATCTACAATTCCTTATCTATGGATATTTTCTTTGTTTCTACAACATTTACTTACGCTAAATTCTATCTGTGCATCTAAGCTCTCGGTTTTAACCAGAAAATTAGTGCTGGCTGTTCAGAGATCTTCAAAAAAGGCCATTGCTCAAAAACAGTCAATAATATTTATTAAGAAATTAAAATGTCACATGTTGGACTATGTGCTACCTGCTTGGGGACAATAAGTATTTTAAAAACCTAAATTGAAGAGAGATATACTTGCTCTCAAGCACACAATCCAGGAGGCATGTTAAGAATACTTTGCCTTTTTGTTAATCAACACACTACAGCCCAGATGTGTCATATGAAGTAATTAAGTAAAGCTGTAACTTATCCATTGCTCAATAAAAGGCAATGTAGCTCTAAGTCGTCTGATCAGGGCCAGTGAATGTATGTGTAGTCTGAAGAACATGAGTGAATCTGGCAGTTAGTGGAACATGGGAGCCAGGGTGAGTTGCCCCCAAGGAAACTCTTTATTATTCTTTAAGATCATTTATTTCTGGTCCTTCACCTCTTCTTAGATTGGGCAGACATCTCAGTCACTTGGAACTGTTCTTGTTTACAAAGCTGTGTCAACTCTAAGTTCAAAATAAGGGCGTACTTCTTTTTCAATTTCTATATGAAAAGGAATCCTTTCATTCCAGGAAAGACAGTACTACCCGAATGAATCACAAAATTGTTTCTTTGACGCACTTCAGATTTTGTGGTTGTTAAAAACAACTTTCAAATAGAAAATGCTGTCTAATCGTCATGTCGCCCGTTCCTGAGGATCGTTATTAGGTGTAGGGCACGGATCAGCTGACAAGCTATCTCAGGTCATTTCAGTTCCATAAACCATGCACAAAGATCTGTTCTCGGCATTGAAATGACACACAGAAAGAAGATGAAGAAGAGAAGATGGTGTCTCTCTCCAGGGAACCCACTTCTAACCAGAACCACGTTAACGCCCCCCCAAGCCGCAGAGCACAGATGGCCACTCTGGCTATCTTAGGTCTCCAGAACTCACTCTTTTCAGGATCAAAAGGCTGTTAGAGAGGGATGTTGCTAGTGGGAAGGTTATGCCCATTGGAAGGGAGGAAGATGTGGATAATCTCTACCTTCAGATCAATTTTGCGATTGATCACTCATAAACCCATTTTTAAATGCCTACCATGAGCTCATCGTCTTATTCAACATTTGATTCTTACCACTTTTGTCTTAAAGGATGAAACCACCTATCAAGGTATTAACTTGTCTCCGGACTCTCAGAACAACATGGAGGACTCTTCAAAAGACATTCACCCTCAACCCTTCCTAGCACTGCTGAAGGCAGGGGCTAATGTCCACGCTTACCTCCTTCATTACCCTGGGAGCCACCTGATGGGGGGGACCTTAATCTCTGTCACCCTCATGGCCCCAGTACCTTGCCCATGCCCAGGACTGGGACTCAGGACATATTGAGGAGGGGCTGGACTCCGCTGACAAATGACCTAGTGACCCAATAAAAAAAGGACCAATCGTCCAGCCTCAAAGCTCTAAGAGGGTAGGGTCCCCATCTAGCTATTTTAAGCAACTGGCAAAATATGCCCTAAGGATGCAGCAAACATCTGTTCTGAGGACAAGGGGAATCATTGCCTTCTTGGAGGCGGCTGTCTGTCCTGCCTCATGCATGTGGCTGATCATTCAGACGCTCTGGGTCATTCCCAGTGACGAGGACTCAGTATTGGCACCCCAGGTCCCACCCTTTGGTGAGCATGGCAGCCAGAAAGAAGCTATTGTCTCATTTTCTGAATAAGCTGCTGTGCCCAGAAATGAGAATGCTATGTCTTTGCCTCTCGTGAAAATGCCATTTCCTAGCAGATGCTCCTATCTGAGGCTGTGTGACCCCTGACACGCCTTGGGTGTGCCCCAAATGGGTCCTTCCCAACACCGTCTCCTCCAGAATGACCTGTGAGCATTGGCAAAACACAACTACCTAAGCTCCCATCAGACCTACCGAATCAGAGTCTCCAGCATCGGGTGGTTTTTTACTTTAGACTCAAGAGAGAAAAGATGTGTCTCAAGGTGATACTCAAGGTGAGTATCCTTAATCCTGATGGGAGAAGAAGGCGGCTCGAAGGTAGTTCTCTGCCTGGTTCCATAGGTGCGTTGGGCTCCACTGAGAAGAGCAGAGGGGGACAGTTTGAGAGCTGGTGACAGTGGGCGGGACAGAGACAGGGCTTGAGGAGAGGTGGGGGGAAGGCAGCATACATGCCGGCACTGGCTGGATCTGGGCTCCGGGGAAGGGTGGGCACAGCTGCAGTCACCAAGCATCTCAGGCAACCAGAGACCGCAGGTCAGGAGAGTCAGAAGAGGCAGCGGTCACAGGGGGCCTGTGGTTGGCAGGCTCACTTGAGCACATGGCTGACACTGTGTGGGGGACTTCCAGATGGGCTGGGGCCAGACGAGCACATCTCTTCGGGGAGATGCTGTCATTCACCCAAACCATTTTTATTGAGCAGCTACTATATCCAGGCCCGGACGAAGGGTCTCAGCTACAGGAGAGAGTGGGAATCAACACAGAAGCGGCTTAGGAAATAGGAGTCCAGTGTTCAGGGACTTGTCAGAAGCTCTGGAGAGGGAAGTCCTGGGTACGTGGAAGCCCATGGCAAGAGCTAATGTCCAGCTACGCATAAAGAGACACGTCCTAGCCACACACATGGAGAGAAATGGGTGGGGGTGTCTGTTCCTGGCCTCAGACATAAAGGAAAGTCGTTTTGGGGCTTTCCTGTGTTTTGTCCACAGGCATCGCCGCACAGCACACACCAGCGGCTTCTCCATGATACCAGGCACCCCGTCTACCCCAGCCTTGCTCCCCACTTTGGCCCACAGGGCTGGGGAGCCCACAAGCAGGGTGCTGCCTCCCTTTGTTCCGGCGGCAGCTGTCAAGGGAGGATGAGCTCTTGGAGTAACGGTCTGGCCCGTAGCTGCTCACAGAGACTATGAAAGGATCCGCAGGCCACCACATGAACAGCGCACTCTTTAATTAGCAGGTCCCCCGTGGAAGGAAGGCCGGCAGACGGGCAGACACATTCCAATTACGCTAATACACCTTGTAAACATCAAATATTTTTATTCGGAGATTAAAGAGAGCCCGTATCCTCGCAACCCTCCTGACAACCGTGCATCGCAGGGCTGATGCCAGCGCTGCTGGGGAAACAGGATTTCCTTTGGTTAAAATAACTTTCACAGAAATAACAGCCTCCCGTCTGGAGGTGGTCAGATGTGACTTCCACTGCAGACGGTCCAAAAGCTTAATCATAGTTCTCCAAAGACTTTCTGAAGAACCCGGGTTCACAGATCTCGGAGGAAATGGATCCGCCTTGTTTTCCTCCAGCTTCTAGCCCAGCTGTGTAGACGCTGTGGTTGAGGCTTGGGGATGGTGGGTTTGCTGGGTTGGTGGCAGTGGAGCCTGAGGTCTAACTCTGGTTGTTATGTGGGTCACCCACCTTCGCTCAATGTCACCTCTTCCGGGGTAACAGGTTGGTACTGGATTAACTTAGTCATGTTCTCTTTTCAAGGTCAGCAAACATGAAAAGTAACCTGTCTGGGTGACTAACATTGGTTCCAGGTTAATCTAAGGGAAGAGGACGTGGTGCATTGGGAAACCTGTGCGTGGACTTTTCTGAGAAAGGGACTTTGCGTGGATCTTCATCACCTGCAAAAGGAAGGAAGGAAAGGAAAAGGTGGGGGGAGGGAGAGAGGGAAGGAGGGAAGGAGAGAGGGAGGAAGAGAGCAAGGGAGAAAAGGAAGGAAGGAAGGAAAAGAAAGAGGAAGGAAGGGAGGAAGGAAGGAAGGAAGGAAGGAAGGAAGGAAGGAAGGAAGGAAGGAAGGAAGGAAGGAAGGAAGGAAGGAAGGAAGGAAGGAAGGAAGGGGAAAGGGAAGTGGGGGAGGGAAGGGGAGAGAGAAACAAAGTCCTTGAAGCTCTTGACATGATCACAAATAATGCTGGGACAAATGAATGAGTTTCTAGGACTAGGTTTGCTATCTGAACTACTAGAACAACTAGTAGGAGATGAGCGCTTCCTTTGCTCACAAACTCCTGAATGATCATTTCACAGCATACACAATCAGCTCTAATTCCCTATCGCATTTATCTGAATTTTTGTGTGTCATCTCCCCCAGGTGAGAGTCGGTGCTACCAGCCAGCGGCAACGATGCCTTCAGAGTTCCTCTGACAGAGGCAGCAAAGGTGGTCTAGGACTCCAGAACCGGTGACTCTTCCACGCTAGTGGCAAAAGGGCAAGTTATTTGGGGAGAGGTAGGTGAGGTGGTCTGAGACGGGATAAACCAAGCTGCCATCTCCTCTCCCCACCCAGCCCCCTGGGGCTTAGACAGGTGAAGATGAGCCTCAAGGGGTGCACCGGAGGGAAAGTAATATCAAAAAGGGCATCACATGATCAAATGGGGCCCAAAAGAGGGGCCCATGACTCAGCTTCCAGATCTGAGCTGGGGAGGATGGGCTGGCAGAGCTAACAGGTGCAGTCCTGATTCCGCCACGTCACAGCCATCATTGTTTTCCTCGCTCAACACAGGCCCTGACAACTCAGCTTCCGTGCAGCAGGCTCTGGAGTGGAGGCTGTGGGTGGAAATACCAGTTGGCCAATGCCATGGGTATCACGTGATTAGAGTCTGGTACAACAGATAGAGGTGAGAACATAGAGAAATGAAAGTCACGGAAGCTCACGCTAAGGTGGTAGCATAGAAAGGACAATTATTCCCTTGACCTGAGTACGAAGAGTCTGTGTGTGCGTGCATGCATGTGTGCACATGTGTGTGTGCATGTGTGTGCATGTGTGTGTGTGTGTGTAAGAGAGGGGATGACAAAGGGGAGGCTTTCTGGTCTTTGGTGCCAACTCAGATATTAAAGAATAAAAAGAAATTCATTGTGGAACAATGAGAAGAAAGTAAAATTCCACGCAGATGGAGCAACGGGCAGACACAGGCGTGACGAGGCAGGACCTTCCACCAAACGGAGCCTTTGGAAAGGCAAAGCGTGCTGAGGATCAGCAGGAAGCAGGCCCCGACCCTCCCAGGCCACTAGCTCACCTACCATGGGTGCTACATTCAGCTGGGGCAACAGCATGGGTGTCGCTGAGCCTGAAATGTATCTTACAGGTTGACTCTGCTGAGGGGAGGAGAGACAGGAGGAAGCCGGACCACCAGCAGGAACAGCAAGCTGCAGGCCGCCCCCTCGGAGGCCTGCTTTGGAAAAGTGACCCCGGAAATGGAGAAAATCAGTGAGGTCGGAGCCTGTCTAGGAGGCTAAATGAGGATGAGACTTAAGGAAGAAGGAGAAGGAACTGTGTGTAGAATGATACCCACATTCTTGGGTGCTGGAAAAGGAATGGGGTGCTTTGAGGAAGGTGAGCAGAAGAGCTGAGACTGAAACACTCTGAGTTGAAGGCACCTGATGAACGGTGAAGTGTAGAAAGCAGGAGAGCTTGGTAATTGCTTTGTTACCTAGAGAAGAGGCTAGTGGAAAAGAAACTTGGAAGGAGAAAAGTAGATGCTAAACAGGGAGAGATTTGCTAGCATGGAATGGTAAAGTTCTCTGACATTGCCTGTTTGTCTGTAAATACCAAATTCTCTCTACCTAGTACATTTGATCGACCTAATTTAAAAAAAATAGAGGAATGGAGCTGGCCTCAGTGGTGTCTGGCTTTAATTCCAAGCCTAGGATGGGAGGCTGAGACTGGGGATCGCTTGAGTCCACGGGTTCAAGACCCACCCGGGGCAACATAGCAAGACCTAGTCCCAAAAAAATAGCTGGGCGTGGTGGCATGTGCCTGTCATCCAGCTACCTGGGAAGCTGAGACTGGGGATTGTTTGAATCCGGGGTACCTGGGGCAACATAGTGAGACCTAGTATCAAAAAAAAATGGATGAATGGGTCAGAAAGCTGTGGTGTACATACACAATGGAATATTATTCAGCCATCAAAAAGACAAAGTTATGCCATTTGCAGCAACATGGATGGAGCAAAAAGGAATCATGTAAGCAGAAAGAAGTCAGAAAGAAACAGAGAAATACAGGGTGGTCTCACAGGAGGGATAAAGGGAAAACAGACAGACAAGAAAAATTTAACTTTCAGCAGAAATGAAACAGAGCAAAAGAGGGAGGGGGGAAATCGGGAGAGGGATGGGCACAAAAGATTAAGATCGTGGTTCATGGGTGATATGGTGGTGGGAGAACCTCGGGGTAGATAACAATGTAAAATAAAATAAAGTTTTACAAAAAAGAAAAAAAAACCAATTTTCCCTTTTATCAAAGCTGTGTGTGAAAGTCTGTGCTTCAGCCGCATGTGACTTCATTTCTCATTTCCAATTTGTTGGTACTGTTCCTGCCAACTGAAAGCACTGCTTCTGAGCAGCCAGGGCAAACACGTCAAGGCCAGCCTTCTTCTCTGAAATCAACTCCACATCAAATGCTATTGTCTTCCAGAATTACTAACTCAGTCTGAAGACGCCTATTTCCTTCAACAGAAAATAAAAGTTCACTTTCCCATAACTTCGATCAGAGAGGTGGCGTCTTTGTCGCTGGGGGGTTTTTACAGTTGCTGCTTAAATTTGGGATGATTGTTAAAAGGCAAGGAAGACACAGATCCTCCTGCAAAAAAGAGGAACTTTCACAATGAGTGAAAACCAAGAGTGCTGACATGAGGGTTGGGGGAAGATGATGTTACCACAGCTCCACAGTTGAGGGGAAACAGCCCCAGTTATCTTCCTGGGCCACGTGTGGGACCCACACACCCACACACTTACAGACACGCCTCACATGTTCTGTCTGATTCCCAAGGCAGGTGTCACGTGAAGAACAAGGCGCCTGTCTTGGCTTCCAGTATCGAAACCATTTGTGCTGATTCCTCTCTACCCACCTCTCCTCGGCCTCCCCCCATAGTTTGCAAGAACAAATGTTCTCAGGCCAGAGAGGTAACCTTTCAACTTCACAGGTCATATGACTTCTTAATAGCAAAAGTCCTCGTACACTTAGTTTCCAAACCTGCATGGAGCCAGTAGAACCCAGAGTGAACAACGAAAAGATGTCCTTCTCAGAAAGAGAATTCAAAACCACCCCTGATATGTCAGGATTCTCTGCTTTTCTAAGTAAATATTCTTATCTGTTTGCACCAGAGATTTGGAGTTTGGGGGATGACTTCAAGATGGTGGGTCTGTATTCTGCTAGCGTCTCTATTTGTATTCTAGCCAGGAAACAACATCAACTGTGCATGTACAACCTCACAGCTGGGTACATAGAGATGGTGGAGCAAAGGTCCACTTTGGCATTCCTGGTCCTGTCTTGGGGAGCCATCGGTGTGTGGGCAAGCCCTGGGATGGGTGTGTTGGCAGTGCCCTGAGCAGAGGGAGTCTTGGCAGGTACACAGTTCCATTGCAGATAGACGATATGGTAGAAAGGGCAGGCAACATGGTGGAAAGGGAGGTTCATTTGACATGCAACTTTGAAGAACCCAAGAAGAACTCTATAACAATTAACTTATTCATCACGAGTAATTTCTATGTAAGTGTTAAAGAATTTCTCTTAAAGAAGGACGAGGGTCTTGTCAGTTTATCTCTTTGTTAGTTTGGAATGTGTGTCCCCAAGCTCCTTTCATAAAGTATTCTTTCTGTTCCCAGCCTGGACTCGAGTTTCACAATTCACACACTTCCTACCACCTTCCCTCGTAAGCTTCACCAACAGCTCAAATGGACCATTGTCTTCTGTTATATAGAGAACCAATCTCAGCAAAACCCATGAGTAAAATATCTATTCTGTCTGCTTCTTAGTGCTTTCCTGGGTGAGATCAGCAGTTCTTTATTCCTCCCGCTAATCACAACAATATGCCACACAAGCTCTTCTTTCTCAGATACTCCAAGATCTCAAGACACCCCAAGACACAAAGGAATGCAGGTGTTAACCAAACCCAAGGCAGTAAAAAACATCTTCAGGTGTATGGAGGGCAATCTTCGACAGAGCAATGGTGCTGATAGGAATAACTGAGATGGACCTGAACTGAGCTCAGGCTAAGAAGCTAGAAACACCAGCTTTTCATTTCCACTTTGCCAGTAACTCTCTGGACAACTGCTTATTTCTCCTTCGTCCCAGTCTCTCCACAACGTGATTCAGATCATCTCCACACCTATCAGGGTTACACAAACTCATCCAGTTTATAAAATGTAACACATATCTGTACCAAGTTTCATGTTTGTTTAGTGTGAAAAGTAAAAATCTACTTCTTAGAGAAAAGCCAAGCATCCAGACTTTGCTAGTATCTGAGAAATAGGGTCGGATGACAGCCAAGGTTGGGAATTTTCTGCCCAACCCCTACATCTAGACAAACGTGCTTTGAACTAAGACAGTCCAGTTGGTAGTTCCAGATTGAATGTCACAGGTATCAGCCATGTGATAGGATCCCTTTGGATTCAGTTTGAGCTCCAGAAACTCCACTTCAATCAGTTGAGCTGATGGGAATGATAGTCCAGCTAAATATCTGCCTCCCCTATTGTTCCTGGTAACTGTCTTGTCCACCTGATAGATGATGGATGTCAGCATTATTGGAAGTTATGGGAACGTGTCCCACCATTATGGGAACATGGGAATGTGTCCTACACCTGCTGGCTGTCTCACAATAGGGGGCAGTGGTGGTTTTGGCCTATAAAAGGTTGTCACAGAGACTGCTTGGGGTCTCTCTGGCTGAGCTGGCGTGGGCCCCTGGTGCACCAGTCATAAACCTGCAGCTTTGAACTTCAGTCAGAATCCTGCGTGTTGTTGAGCTGTCTGCAAGTCACGACATAGAACACAGATCAACTCATGAGCTGGTCTGGTCTGAAGACTGAAGATTTGCATGCAGAGGAGACATTCAGAGACCCACAGGTCATCAAGCACACAGAGCGAGCCACCACACAGGGAACGCCACTTAGGATGAGAAAAACTAGTCACTGTGAAGAGATAACTCCTGCCAGAAATACTCCTAGAGAGAATTCCTCTCCCCCAAGGGGAGAGGTTTCTATACCAACCAAGAGGGGGGGTGTCTATACCACCGACCGAGGCTGGCGATCCTAAAATAGAGCACGTTCTTGTCTAAATACAGCTGGCTATGCTCCTCATTCCCTGCTTGCCTTCTCCTAGGCCCCAGACACAACGCACCCTTCCATTACCGCAGCCCAACAATTACTCAAACTGAAATGCAGAGAAGTGGTTCGTCGCTTTCTTAACATGCTGCATTCCAGGCTTCTGCTTCCAGCATCCTGAGACCACTGGAAGCATTTTAACAAAGCATCTCTGAGGACCACTTCCTTCATTTTCTGTTGATCCCTTCGAAACCGTGTTTCGTCTGGGCCCCAAATTTGAGGATGGTGTCTTGGGAACCCACAGCTCCAACAAGGCAGGGACAGAGCAGACAGGCATGCCCCCAGGTGTCTCTGGGGGCAGAATCCAACATGTCTCCCCGTGTTGGAGACCAGACCATCTTAAATGCGCTGTGTAATGAGAGAAATGGGAGTCACCAAGGCTGTAATTAGCTTGATTTCAGTAGCGAGTGGCACACTGTTGCCTGCCTAAGAACGCGCCCCGGACCAAGTGCATAAAATAGACAGAGTCGTTAAGAACCTCTTTCCTGGCCAGGCACGGAGGCGCGCGCCTTTAATCCCAGCCTAGGAAGGGAGGCCAAGACTAGGAATCGCTTGAGTGCGTGGGTTCAAGACCCACCCCGGGTAACATAGCGACCTAGTCTCAAAAAAAAAAAAAAAAAATAGCTGGGCGTGGTGGTGTGCGCCTGTCATCCCACTACCTGGGAGGTTGAGACTAAAGATCACTTGAGTCCGTGGTACCCCGGGCAACGTGAGTCTGTGGTTCACCAGACAACATAGCGAGACCTAGTCTCAAAAAAAAAAAAAAACCTCTTTCCTGGTCCCCACACCAAACCAATCAAGAGGATCTCTTTGGGTAAGACTGTGCTTTTTGAACTTTCCTAGGAATTACAGTTTTCTCTCCAAAATCCCGGTTCTGCCATAACTTAGGGAAATACACTGAGGAAGTTACCAAACCTCCCTGAGCCTTTGTTTACTTACTTGTAAAATCTTTAGAATATGTGTCCCATAGGATGATTGGGAGGAATAAGTAAGGTAATAGGAGTGATGAGTCATGATAATCAAATCGCAACTCAAATGAGCATGGGCTTGCATGGGGGGAGGGGGGAAAGGGCCAAACCAAGAGTGAACCAAGCTTATTAGTGAGCAATGTGCCGAGGGGCAGATGTAGCCAAAGATGCTCTCATGGCATCACCCCAAGTGCCGAACACAGCAAGCTAGCACAGCCCCCACCATCAGTACACAAAGCCCAGGAGGAGAGAGCAGGCATGTCCCCATCACAGGGAGAAACCAGCAGTAAGAAATCCAGGAACCTCAGAAACCCAGGCCCTGGAGCAGCCTCAGTGAAGCAATCGACATCTAGTGTCCGTTCTATCACTTCCTCAGAGATGCTTGCACACACAAGTACATCGAAGCATTAGACACAGTAGCCAAGGTTTGGAAACAACATCAGTGCCCATCAATAGATGAAGATGCACCTATATGTGCTTATTCACACCTAAACAAGGAGCTCCCGCCATGTGCTGCAACACTGATGAAAGGAGGACCTTTGCTGAATAAATAAGCCAGACTCCAAAAGACAAATATCAGGTGAGCTCGCATATGTGTGGAATCTTGAGGAAAGAAAAGTTGCTCATATGGACAGAGCAGAACGGAGTTTATCAGAGGCTTGAAACTGGATGGAAAGGGGTGGTCTGGTCACCATTGCTCAAAGGATGCAAACTTTGTGTTATGAGATCAATAGTTGGGGACATTTCATTACAGGGTGATCATTGTAGCTTTAAAATAATGTATTGTGAGCTTGAAATCTATTAATAGTGAAAAACACAAGGGAAATAGATGGTGCTAGCTCACAGATGACATGATGGTGGGAGAATTTGGGGGTATACAGGATGCAAGAAGAATATATCTATATAATCCATTTAAGATAAAATGATAATAATAATGAGAGCCAGGTGTAGTGGTGCATGCCTGCAATCCCAGCTACTTGGGAGTCTGAGGCTGGGAATCACTTGAGTCTGTGGATTCGAGACTACCCTGGGCAACATAGCGAGACCTAGTCTCATAATAATAATGAATAATAATAATAATTAATAATAATAATAATAATAAAAGAGTAGCTAGCAAGTAGATGTCACCCCTTTAGGTGACAAAGCTGAACAGTGCATTTAGCACAGAATCCGCACTGTTCTAGGCCTGACTTCTGTGTGGGGTAAGCACACACGTGTGGTGTGGGTCCATGGAAAAGAGCATTTCGGGAAGTGCATGTGACAGAAAAGACTTGGGAAGTGTTTATCCTAATTGAATGTTAAAAGCAAGATCTAAAACCACACCTGAATCCCCAAATGCGTTTTGTTTCCATCCGTGCACAGGAGGAAATGTACTGAAATCAAAACTACGGAATTCGTTTCTACGCTGACACCCTCGACACGGAACATGCAGAAGAGATTTAGGAACAGAAGAAACAGATTTTAAAGAATAAGAAATTTTAGGAAGCTTAAGGTCACAGAACTGAGTGAATTAAACTCCTTGGTCTGAAGCACTGTCATCATTGGCCTCGAAAGGCCTCCCTAATCATTCACAAAGCTACTATCCATGAGCCACCTATCAATGCATCAGTGATTTCTAATCTTAAACAATCATGCAGATGAGGTGCTTTTCGATTCCACTTTGCACAGACTTGAACTCAGATCTGCTGACTCTGAAACCTGCCTCTGTCCATCACAACACAACTCCATCCACCACAACCCAACTCCATCCATCACAACCCAACTCCATCCATCACAACCCAACTCCATCCATCACAACCCACTACCTGCCTCTTGGGCTCTTGCCTGCAGTGGAGAGAGAGCAAGATCAGACCTGGAACACGTATCTCCACTGTGCTTCCCCTGCCCTACGTGACCCATGTCCCGAGCAGAATGGCCTTGATGAACCATAACCACCACGTGGCGCTCTTCCTTCTCAGAGCTAACAAATGGTACACCCAGCTCTGCGCTAAGAGTGGATCTCCAGCAATGTATTCTGTCCTGGAACCATCCTCGAAACAGTCCACCACACACACTGTGATTCAGCTGTGCATCTGGAAAGGGAGAACTCTTTCCACACACACTGTTCTGTTCAGGAGGAGATGGGTCTACATGGCACTTCCCTCCCTCCCACAGCATGGTGCCCCCTGGCACCATGATGGTGGACAGAAGGGCAAGGATAGCCCTGAGGACACGAGAGGAGGATGCTGAAACCAAGGAGCCAGGCCCCAAATAACCACAGAAGAGGCTCCAGATTACCACGGAGAGGGGCTACTAAGAAGTGAGGGGGGGCAGGTTGTCAGATCATACCCGGCCACTGACCGGAAGAAGATGGTCCAGTTGGCAGGCCAGGTCTGGGCGTCCCAGCTGGGACAGCCCTGCTCTCTTCCAGAGCCCACCATGCTCCAGGCCACGGTGAGGCACAAGCAAGGCCGGGCTATTGTCCTGTTGCTGAAACACAGACACCTGCTGTTCTCCATGAAATGTGTGGAGCAACGCAATCAAAAGCACGGTGTGCCTAGCTCAACTCGACGACAAATTGCCCCAGACACGGCCCCACCATTTCCCCTGGTCGCTGACATTGCTGCAGAACACCAATTCCCCAGGGCGGGCCTAACCACCGCCACAGCACAGCTGCGCGCAGGGCCCTGTGTCTCCACCTGGGCGTCCCACAGCGGGGGCTCTGGCTCCATCTGATTTCCAGGCAGCTGGAGACCTGGGCGTTGAAGGCTGCCTCCTCTCGGCCTTTTCTTAGTTCTATTCAAATCACAACAACTGAAAGTACGGTTGGGCCTTGTCGCCCTCTCGATGATAAGAATGGGCAGGGATCCGATTTGGGAGGGAAAAAAACAATGACAAGAGTGGAACCACTTTCTCCATGATTAAACAAAAATGGTGATTCTGATGAACGGCTGAAAAAGCTGAGGTCTGCATACACAATGGAATAGTACGCATCAACCAAAGAAGACAGACTTCTGTCATTCGCAGTAACATGGACGGAGCTAGAAGGAATCAGGTTAGTGGAAAGAAGCCAGAAAGAAAAAGAGTAATACGGGATGGTCTCACTTGTATGAGGGATAAGAGAGAAAACAAGCAAACAGATGGACAAGAATAATTTAGAACTGTCAGCAGAACTGAAGCAGAACAGAAATGGAACTACCATTTGACCCAGCAATTGCTCTTCTGGGAATCTACCCAAAGGAGACCTCAACACTCATACAAAGGGACACCTGTACCCGGATGTTCATTGCAGCACTGTTTATAATTGCAAGGACAGGGAAACAACCCAAATGTCCCAAAACAGACGAATGGATGAAAACGATGTGGTCTATATACACAATGGAATATTGCTCTTCATTTAAAAATGACAAGTTTGATGATTTTATAACATGTAGGTACTTGGAAGAAATCGTATTAGCAGAAACAAGTCAGAAAGAAAAAGGCAGAAACCAAATGGCTTCACTAATATGTGGGCCACAGGGAAAACAAGCAAAAGGCCAGGAGGAAAAGTCCAAACAAGCTAAAGTACACAACTAGGGGAAGGGAGATGGGTGGGAGCAGTCAGGGAGGGAAGGTGGTGGGTGATCCCCAGGGAATACAAAGATGTGAAATATATATACATATATTTATATACATATATATAAATATATAATATATAAATATATAAAATATATAAAATAAATATATAATACATATATATAAAGTATTAAAAAAAAAAAGAACTGAAGCACAGAGCAAGAGAGTGGGAGTTAAAAAAAACCAGCGGAGGGAAAGCACAGGAGATTAAATGGTTCATGGGTGACAAGGTGATGGGAGAACCTTGGGGTAGACAATGATGTGATTAACATATCTATATATACATGTAGATATATAGGTGCAATCAATAAAAACAATCAATTAATTTTTAAAAATGGGGCAGGGCACAGTGGTGCATGCCTATAATTCCAGCCTTGGGAGGCTGAGGCTAGAAATCACTTGAGTCCATGGGTTTCAAACTACCCTGGGCAACATAGTGACACCGGGTCTCAAAAAAATAGCTAGGTGGGGGTGGGGGAAACAGGGTGGGAACGGTCAGGGGAGGGTGGGAGTGGTGAACCCTGGGGATTGCAGAGATGTAAAATTTATATATAAATAAGTTATTTAATTTTAAAAACTCAAAAATAATAGCTAGGTGTGGTAGCACGTGCCTGTCATCCCCGCTACTTGGGAGGCTGAGGTCAGGAGCTCTTGAGTCCGTGTGTTCGGGACTACCCTGGGCAACATAGCAAGACCTAGTCTCTAGAAAAAATAGATAAATAAAAAATTTAAAAAACAAATGGTGAGCTATAAGGGCTTCTACCTCATATGAGAAACCACTCAGCTTTAGGGAACAAGGTAGACAGAGGAGTAGGAGAGAAGCCAACTCTGAAAACAGCTGTTACTCTCTCAGCGGGACCAGTGTCTCTGCTGGACACAAGGAATGAAAGTTCAGCACAGGAGGACAGTAGCTCCATGGCCAGGGCTCCATGAGCCAGTCAGTCGCCTTGAACTTGGAAGACCAGCTTCTGGCTTGAGTTAGCAAAGCGCTTATCTGCCTGTCATGAACTTCGCAGTAGCTCAGCGCCTTCTGCTCCCTTTGGGCCACATCATTTGAGCATCTCACCCGATATTTAGCTCAGTTCCAAACGCTAATCCTGAACTTGACACATGACTGAAATCAGAAAACAGGCAGCATCTCAACCTTAGGAACTTGTAGCGAGGCCCCCACGTTGAGATTTTGTGCCAGGCAGAGTGTTGCTTGGTCTATTTTTAAGGGGTAGAAGCTTTTCTAAAACAACTAAGATGATGAAAGGACCAGACATCAGCTCCTCATTTGATTTAATAGTTTAACAATTCAAAAATTACCAGTCATGAAAAGAATCGGTAGCCCCTGATCAAGTTCATTACCTTCCAAAACACCTTTGGATGTGTGTGGGTTTTGGTTTGTGTGGGTTTTCTGTTTTTGTTGTTGGCTGTTTTTTTTTTTTCTTTTTTTTGGTCTAAAGGGAAAATGGTGGGGGAAATACATATTGTATTTTATCAAACCCCAGCTGTGAAAAATAGTTGACGAGACCGCTGACGCAGTTGCAGCTGGGTTCATTGAAGCCTAATTAAAATGCCGGTAACACATGATTCCTGCCCAGAAGTGCTGACTACCACCGGCTAGAAACGCAGGTCATTTGCTGTACAGTATAAATAACAATAGGTGACACATTATCATAAATGTTTTGCGTGAAGCCCCAGATCTTTATTTCAGGGTTTACAAAAATCAGTGATTTTTCCAGGCAGGGATGACCACTGAGAGACCAGGTTTAATTTCAGAAGAGATTAAAAAAGTAGCAACTGAACATAGAGCTAAGGTCACTGGACTTCTCAGTCACTGCAACTGAGTGCTCCGTGTGCGGCTCTGGTGATATGCTGGAGGCTGAGGATATGGAGTAGAGAGAAAGCTGTGATCTAGGATCTCAACGAAGCAAAGTCTAGAGATTTCATTAAAATCTTCTACTTAAGTCTTAACATGGTTTCCAAATCACAAAAGGCTGGTGGAGAAATGAATGCTCAGTTAATTCTCAGTTTACTTGTAAAATGGGGATAAGAATTGCATTTCCCTCATGAGGTTGAGGATTAAATGCATGATACGTATCAAGATTTAAGGTGCATAAATGTTGTGTAGCATATGGCAAACACTATATAATAGCTAATACTGTTTAGGTGAAGACAAAGTCTATTTTAATTGATATCTGCTAGATACAGAGTGATGATAGAGAGATGGATGGATGGATGAATGGATGGATGATAGATACATACATACATAATAGATATAGATAGATGATTGATAGATAGATGATGGATGGATAGATACATAGACAGATAGATGAATAGATATAGAATATATACACATATATGTCCTAGCTGTCAGAGCTAGAAGTAATGAAATGCCACAAGCAACAAGCACATCCATAACCAAGATCTTCATTTCTAAAGACTATTTTTCAACAAGTAAAACCACTGACCCTTGAAGAAATGGCTGTTTCCAGAACTAGGGCATGGAAAAATACAAGATGTACCGAGAGCATCATGCACCAGAAAAGAGGGGAGTGCTCAAAAAAAGTAAAAGGAACACCAGAAGCAGTCTGAGTGTCCAGTGATCAGAACTGGAACAATTTAAGCAACAAACATCCTATTAGATTATAACCCCCATTAAAACTAAACACATGTGAGTCCATGTTAATTTAAAGAAGTGATCAAATAAACAAAGAACTGGTTAAAAGAGACAATCGTCCTTACAGAGAATTCTAAACAATATCAGCAAATCTTCTCTATCTCAGGAGGCAGAGCTTCGCCCCTTGTACCTCCCTCCTGGGGAGTGGCTGAAACTTGGTGACTCACTTCCACAGAACACAGTAGGGAAGTGGAAAGACAATAACTTCACAGTGGAGAAACTGCCTAGCAAAAGTGGCCATAACCAAATGATGACAGTTCACATCCTTAGTACAGGCATGGGGACAATGCACACCGTCATTTGATGGGACAAGAAGGACACTCAACTTCCTTTCCCCTTTTCCCAAAACACATAACCTCAGCCTAATCATAAGACAACATCAAGCAAACTCAGACTGTAGCTACCCAATCTTCCTCCAAATTATTGAAGTTGTGAAAAGAACGAAAGACTGAGAAATGGCCACAGAACAAAGAGACTAGCAAGACTTGACAGTTAGATGCCATCTGGACTCTGGGTTGGACTGTGGAACACACAGAGCCCATGAGTGGAAAAAACAGTAGAAGGCAAAGCCCAGAGTTAGACTAGTGTGGACGCACAATGCCAGCTTCTTTGCTTTGACTAATGTAACAAGGTAAGAGAAAACGTCAACGTTAGAACTGGGTTCATTTCTGTGCAGCCAATTGCATTTCTTCTGTCAATCTAAAATATTCTGAAATCAAAAGCTTCCTTAAGAAATGATGTTTGAAAATTAGCAACTTGTAGAAAAACAAATAAAAGGGCAACTACATATTGTGTCAGCTGAAAAGGGAGCTAGAACCAGGCATGAAACTGTCTCCAAGTTTATCTTAGTTTTCAGTTACCCAGGATGAGCCAAAGGACAGCTAGTCTTCGAGTCTTCATAAGGCACTTCAGGAGGGACACCGGGCCATCTGGGCTTGGTTATCGACAAATGAGATACCAACCTGGTGCCAATCACCACTGCAGGCACTAGGAGTAGAGGGATGCTCAGACAGGGAGGTTTTGCTGGACAAGACATATTTCCTGCTTCCAACAAATGTCCAGTCTCCTTGGTGACAAGTTAACCAAAAATAGTGCAGATCACGGTAAGTCCTACCTGTAATTCCAAGGTAACAGGGGCACTGCTGCAGAATATCTGATGGATTTGTTGCCAGCACACCGGGCAGGGCAGGATAGAGACTATCTCCTGGAAGAGACACACACAATTGCATGTGCATTTATTTATTTGTTTATCTATTTGTTTATTTATTTAGAGACTAGGTCTCGCTATTTTTGCCTGTGGAACCGCAGGCTCTCATTGCCCGGGGTACCACAGACTCAAGCCATCCCCAGCCTCAGCTTCCCAGGTAGCTGGGATTACAGGCACACACCACCACGCCCCGCTATTTTTTTGGAAGCAGGTCTCGCTATGTTGCCCCAAGCGAGACTTGAACCACCATCTCCAGTCCCCGCCGCAGCTTCCTAGGCTGCCGCTTATAGGCACGCGCCACCATGCCCAGCTCTTGCATGTGCTTTCTGACCAACACAAGAATCCAGGAGATGGTTGCAGACCAACTTTCTAGCAGGAGCAGCAGAAACTGCCTGGGAAATAGAAATGTTATTATGCCACCTCTTGCTACACCCTGGAAGGACTTTCCACTACTGAGAGTCAGAACAGCTCCTCATCATGGGTGACAGTTTTGTGTCAAGTTAGCAAGGCTATAGGACTCAGAAATTACCCACCAGCCCAGACACTGTGGTGAAGGCATTTTTAGATGTGCATAGCATGTACAATCCATCAGTAGAGTCAACAGAGAATACCTTGATGATGTAGTGAGCTTCAGCCAATCAGCTGAAGGCCTGCATAGAAAAAACCAAAGTTTCCCAGAAAAGAAGAAATTCTTTCTCAGAAAAGAAATGCTGCCTCAATTTTGCAGCATCAGTGCCTGCCTGAGTTTCTAGCCTATCTGCCAGCCTGTTCGACACACTTCAGACAGGTGAACTCTCTTAGTTCTATATTTATTGCATTAACTATAGGAACATATCATGAGATTGCACATGCATTAGAATATACATTCTATATTGTATTAGGATATATATATATATATATATATATATATATATATATATATATAACACATATCCTGTTGGGCATTTCTGAGGCTATATATGACATAGCCTATTGGTTCTGTTTACATTTATAAATGGTGAACATGTATTTAATACATACATTCGATAGTACTATTTACATATATATAGTATCTATAGTACTATATACATATTCTATACACATATGTGTAATATTTGTGTATATAAGCTCCATCTCCACTGGGCTTTGTTTCTCTGGAGAACCCTAAGACCATGGCAATGGTCTTCAAGCTCCATGCATTCTGGATCTTACCCTCCTCACCAACTCCCATCCCTCCCCACTCTGTCTCTTCCACTCATGCTGGCCTTTTCTCAGCCTGAGTCCCTGCAACATATCCTGGCTCCCCCTCACCCAGCCTGTTCTCTCTCCAGGACTGTTTGTTCTCTCCTTTCCCTGGCCAGCACCTCTTCAGGCCTCAGCTCTTCGAACAACTGTTGCTCCCTCACATCCAATGTCAAGTTCACTGTGTAGAAGCTTCCAAGGCAACTCTTGCATCTCTTAGCTCAACTGCAGCTGACATCTTTCTCTGCATGGAAGCTCCATGAAGGTTTTAAGAACTACTTAGTTTTATTCGGTTTTGGTGCTAACATTACTTATCACAGTGCTTCAGACAGAAGAGCTCTCGATGAGTAGTTAAGGTGTCAACAGGAATGTTATGAAATCAGAAAACAGCCCCCTCCAAAGTCACACATCTGACTTGCCTGCAGGTAGAATCCAGTGATTCAGAGCTCTTGCTAATTCACCATGCTGAAACTCAACACTGAAAAAAAAAAGGGGAACTTCGGAGGCAGTCAAAGCAGGCAGAAGGAGGGGGCTTTACTTGCCGGGGACAGAAATGCGTCTACAGATGGGGTGGAGGTGGTTAGAGTGGCTACAGCCTCACGTTGACACTGACTACTCCAAAAATACCACCTGCCCCTTAACCCCAACTGGGGTTTATGTAATTAGATTTCCCACTTCTCCCCAGCTGCCGAGTGTTGAAACTCTCAGAAGCACCTTTTTCTAAGTCTTACAAGAATATCAATTCTAGCCTATGAAAGAAGAGAAAAAAATGTTTTTCTAGATTCTTCTTTAGATAAAGTTTCAAGCCTTCAAAACATTGAGTCCTGGTTGAATTTGGGTGAATGTAGACAAGGGTTACATTGCCTCTTTAGGGTAGTTTTGAACCTGAGTTACCTGTATTGAGTAAACTGTCAAAGCTCCCTACACATCAGCTCCTTCGATGAAGTTGCCCAAGGCAGTCGTAACAGCTGAGACCTCAACACAGAGAGGTGGCGGTTTTAAAGCACATATATATTCAAGTTCATGGACATTCTTCCAGTGACAGGTAGTGTTTATGCTTTCAAATCCAGGTATTTGTGACTCACGTCGATTGACTAAAATGTATTGGAAGTACAGCTCTCTCATATCTGCACTTGGAAGGATGCAGGTCCATCTTGCTCATGGGACAGAGAGCTGTGAAGCCTGGAGCCTGGAGCCTGCAGGAGAGAAGTGTGATTCTTCCCAGCTGCCAGGTTGTGAGGAATCCATGCCACCAAACAAAGCTATGAACCATGATCTGTTGGCAATCCTAAGGCATCAGTCCTCTCCACGCAGGTGAGTGCACAGGCGCTCACGTGATTCTAGTCCCCATTTTTTGTGTAAGCACCAGACTTGGATTTCTCAGCTGCAACCTAGAACACAGAGGAGGAAAGGCTCAAAGTAGTCACCCCATTGGACCCTTTCCAAGTTCCTGACCCCCAAATAACTATTACAGTTACTGCTTTACCTTACTGTGTTTGGAGAGCTGTGTTTGGTGCAGCAACAGTTACCAGAACAATAAGAAAAATGAGAGTTATTTCTTAGATGTCGAAACAGATGACTCATTTCTCTCCACAGGTGTCAACACTCATCAACAGCTTTACCTCTGACAAGCCTCTCACAGTAAACAAACAAATAAACAAATCAGAGCTGACCACCATCTTTTATGAAAAGGACTGAATTCCAAGCAGCTTAGCCTCTTCAGAGAGAGCGAAAAGTATTGTCTTCGGAAAAGGAGGTGTCATCAGTGTTTGATGCATCAGTGAAGGAATGACCCCAAAACTATGGAACGTTTAAATAAGGATGCAGCAGGAGGCAAAGGACAATTTTCTGAGACCAAAGCAATATTAGCTCCCAGTTCAAGAAGTTCAGCCCTACTCCAATCACTAGGACTTACTCTTCTGTTCTCTTTGCATTCTACTCAATACTGTTCAGCAACAACCAAATCACCTGCAAAAGACAACAGGAACAAACATAGCCACATAGCAAACATCTCTGGTGGGGGAATGGCTCTAAAGTATTTTGGACAAGTTGAATAATGAAGCAAGACAAAAATGAGTGGCTACGATAAGCTCACCCCAGGGCAGCCATTGAGATTGTGCAAGGACCTTGGAATCTTTTGGGGAAGGTATTGGACTTGGCCTGGAGGTAGTAGAATGCTAAGAAATACTTTAAAATATGGGAGAATTATGATGAAATACAGTGTCTAGGAAGATGAATATGAACCTTGTGTGGTCAACTTACTGAGTAAGAATAGAAGAAAGGCTATTCAATGCTCCAATAATGTCTGCCATCCCACAACAACTGAAATGCTGTTGACTTTTGAGAAACATGGACTTAAGAATACTGACACCCATGCAACTGAAAGTCCACCTGATTTTTCACTCCTCTCAAAACATGACTATAGTTGTTCCTTGATAGCCAAGGGGGGCCCAGTTTCACAACACCTTCAGAGGCCCAAATCCTGGCATGCCTAAGTCCCATATCCAGTGGGTTCTACAGCCACGTATTCAACCAATCTTGTGGGGTTGGCTGGAGGTTATGAGGAACAAACTCTATTGAAAAGAAGTCACTTACAAGTGGATCCACACAGTTCAGACTGATAGAGCTCAATGTCCCCTGGATAAAATCTGGGCTTCTCTGAGCACAGTGAGAAAAAAAGAAGAGCAAAGATAACTTGGCTTTGTGAACAAGAGCGCACACTGGTTACCAGGAGTCCAGGTGTAGGAAGACTCCTAAAAGATTCAGAGACCTTGAGAGAGGTCAGTTGAGCTGAAGGTAACAGAACAAAAGGGGGAATGTGCTTGGAGAAGAGGAGGCCACCCATGGTGGGCATCTGTGGACTCTGAAACGGTGTCCACAGGACATAGAAGTAGAAAGAGCTGGTGCCCAATAGGAGAGCTTGGGTTACGGATAAGGGGAAAAGACAGGATAAGAGGCGTGAACTTGGGAGTCATCAGAGGGAGTCATGAACGAATGCCAGGCGTCTGCAATGTATATGTTAGGTCTGTGTTCTTCATAATAGCCCAAGATGAAAACTTTTGAAACTAGAGTTTCTTTTTTCAAGTAGCAGGCTGCAACAGCAGTCCCACCACTTCACATCAGAGTGATCATAATTAAGAAACCAAATAGGAACTGCAGAAAGTGTCTCTATTCATATGGGTTCTTCGTATATTTTGCTTCAGTTTGTTTTATTATTGAGGAAACGTGGAGTGACAAGTGTGTATGATTTAGGGGAATAGACTCACACCTCCTCAAATGTACGTCATCACACCAAGCTCATTCCCACAGCACCCACATCCTTTTACCCAAGACCATTGGGGCCCTCACCCCACCTGTTTTTTGGACTCCTACCCTCTCTCCCTCTCCAGTAGCCTCAATTCTGCCGTCATCTTTCCAGGGTGCGTTTTAGTTTATTTTTGTCAGTTCCTCTGTTTTGTTCTTAGATTCTACATATGCGTGAAATCACCTGGTATTGTCTCCCCTTCTGACTTACTTTACTTAGCATAATTCCCTTTAGTTCCACCTTTGTTGCTGCAAATGGCCAGAATTCATCTCTTTCCACAGCTGAGTCATATTCCATCTTTTGAACTACTTTTTCTCAGTTCAAGTGACAGGATGGACCACAGAAACTAAGAACCATTGTTACTGCCTTTAAGGAATATCTGGGTGGACCACTATTCCTACCTCTCTCCACTTGAATAAACTGCAAGAACATCAAGAGCTTTTGTAGAGCCAAAAAACCAAAGCCTGTGCAGCTGGAGGTATCAGCTGTACATATCTAATTCTAGCCAAAGTAACTCCCCCGGAGTGTACAGCTGTAAAGAGGGAAAGAAAAAAAGAAGAGAGCGATTGAGCCAGGGAAGTCAACAGTGGCTAGAGGTTCAAGGTGGTCACAGCAGAGTATTCCATCGGGTACCAGATGGGGTGCTGTTGCCACCACAACATTTGGGTAACTTACAATTGCAAAAGTGCACATCCATCTGCGACCATCTGTCTGAATGCACGCTGGGGCTGAGGGGTACGGGGCAATACAGCGACTTGAAAGTAGAACCAGATAAGATAAGGAGAGGAAAATATGTCAGGAATCTAACTGACTTCACATAGCACAGGACAGGCTGAAAGAAAGTGTGGAATGGGGTCTCCTTAAAGAAATGACGGTGCAACCAGCGCTAGTTTATCTGTCTAAGAAAATAATTACAGCAAAGCAGTTTCCTGAAAAGGGCCTCTGTAGATGAGGCCATTTGGAAGAGCGACAGAGATTCCTGGCAAGAGGAAGATAGAGCTATACGACTTCCCTGGGGAGGTTCTGGCCTGATGGCAGTCGGGTTTAGGATTGAGACATTACTATCGAGCGCTTCTAGAAAGCAAAGAAACAGCTTTCCTTGGCCTCCCTGACAGCAAGAGCATGCCATGCGCTGTCTGTCCTGCAGTCTCGTCAGGTCTGCCTTCGTCACTCTCATGGTCTGAGACTTGCGCTCCTCTGGATGCTAGGTCCTCCCCTCTTCCCACTCACATGCTTTCAGAGCGGTTCTCACCTTCTGCCTTGGCTTCAGTATCATTCCATAAGGATGAGCTGCAGATATCTACTCCCTGCCAGATCCTGTTCTGATCTTGTTCTCACACACTGGCATCGCCTCTTGAGCACTGACAAACACTAATTCAAAAAGACACCTGTACCCAGATGTTGAACGCAGCTCTGTTCACAATTACCAGGATATGGAAACAACCCAAATGCCCCCAAACTGAAGAATGGCTGCAAAAAAATGTGGTCTATCTACACAATGAAATATTATGCATCCATCAAAGAAGACAAGCTTATGTCATTTGTAGCAACATGGTTAGAACTAGAATGAATCATGTTAGCGGGAATAAGACAAAAAGAAAAAGAGAAACGTGGATGGTCTCACTTATATGAGGGCTACAGGGAAAACAAACAAACAAGAAAAATATAAAACAGCCAATGAAACTGAGGCATAGGGCAGGAGAGGGCCAAGGGGTGAGGGTAGGGAAGAGGGAGGACACAAGAGATAAAGATGGTTCGCAGGTGACGGGGTGGTGGGAGAGCATGGGGTAGGCAATGATGTAACATATATACATATACATATGTGTGTTTATATATATGTGTGTGAGCACAATCAAGAAAAAATTCAATAATTAAATAAATTAACTCAATTTAATTTAATTTAATTTAATTTAATTTTAAGAAATACAAACTGAATTTGTCCAACATGGAACAGACTTTCTCATGGAGACTCTTGCCTTCCACATCTCCTATCACCAAATGGCACCTCCATCTGTGAGCTCTCCAAACTGGCCACCTAGGACTCCACACTGGAATGTTCTTTCCCTTGACCCACACTTCAATGATCCACCAGTGTCCCAAATGAATCCATTGCTTCCCCACCCCACTGCATTCACTCAGACCAGAAACCCACCAGCCTTCATCTCATTATGCAAATAGCCTTTTGACCTGTCTTTTCTATGATCTCAACTCTGTCTTACTTCATCTTGAAGCACGCATTCTAAAATAAATCAGATGAGCTCACTTACTCCACCTGAAACTCTTGAGTAGGTTATTACAGTTCTTAGGATAAAGTTGAAATGTCTTAATAGGATTCGCATAATTTACCACTTTCTTACCCCTCACTTTTGCCTCCCTTTAAATTCCACAGTCCAACTATGCTAAGTTTTCTTTACTCTTTTGAACCCACCAAGTTCTTCCTAAACTATGTAGGCTTTTCCAATGCTTCCTGCATTCTCATCCTTCAGATCCCAGTTTAGACAAAACTTCCCCTGACAGGTTTTCTCTGAATAGTCTAGTCTGGGTTAGGTGATCTGCAAAGATCTGGTGTTAATGCCTATTTACAGGTCTTTACCTTCCAGTAGACCTTGAGTTCCACAAAAGCAGGAAGTATGTCTGTTTTGTGGGCAAGAGTATATCCAGCATTATTATATGTTAAATGATCACACAAAGATGTGACTTGTAGACTCTTTGATCAGCAACAGAAATGCACCAGGTCCGTGTCAAAGAAAGTTCCCTCCGAGATTTTGAAAGTTCCTTTGTCTGAGCTGAACCTCGCAGGTGCAGTATCTCCAGAAACATTCGCTCCTTGACTTGCAGCCAACAAGAATCTGTGGAGGGATTTTCAGTCGCAGATCATGACAAAGCTCGGACTCCAAGCACAAGATAATCTCTTCATTTTCAGCAAAGTACAGCAGGAATGAACGCGTCAGGATGGTACCAGGATCTAAGTTATAAAAAGTAGAATAGAAAGCAGAAAAATCTAGATACAAAGTCTTCCTAGAGAACTGTATTAGACTGTTCCCTGCATCAGTGGCTTCAAAACTTGACCTTGTATCACAACAACCCATAGGATGTGTTAAAGCACAGATGTCTGGGCTTGACCCCCTGAGTTTCTGATTCAGTAGGTCTGGGATGAGACCATAAAATTTGCATCTTTAATATGTTTCCAGGTGATGCTAATATTGATGATCTGGGACCACAAGTTCAAGAACCACTGCCCTGAATATTTGAGTCACCCCCTCTTAGTCACACAAATATGAGAAAACAGGCTCCTGAAGCACTGGGGGAAGAGGACCACCTCACCCCCCTCAAGGCAAAGATCTCATTGCTGGGCAGGAAGTGGGGAAACTTGCCCAGGGACTCAAGCACCTCTGGGAGAGATTTCAGAAAATCAGAAATCCAACCCCTTGTGTATTGGTAGAAGGTTACTACGACCACATTGATAGTTGAGAGCAACTCTTATTACAATTCAGCAAGAAGAACATCAAGACTTTGTGGTCAGAGTTCCTATCCATCATCCACCCCCCTGGAAACAGCTCCTGATTTCCTTGAGTTTCTATCATTTCCTGGTTCTCAGTGCTCCAAATCCAGTAAGTGAGAATATCCCCAGAGGGGAGGGGCCAAACTCAGATCTGTCCAATAACATCATGCTACGTCCAGGTCACAGTGATTGGTGAAGAGTCACATGACACAAGCTGTCTCATGAGCATCAATCCTGGACAACCATTGAAACTGTTGGTATATGCCCGGAAATAAAACCACACATGTATGGTCAACTAATCTTCAACAAAGGAGGGAAAAATCTTATGTTGGAACTATATTGGACTAAGACCTGCAAAAAAATAAACCAAGACAATATCCTCACACCTTGTACAAAAACCAACTCAAAATGGATAAAAGACTTAGATGTCAGACCTGAAACCATAACATACATAGACGAAAACCTGGGCAAAACCATCCATGAATTACAATTCAGAAATCCCTTTCTAGAAACATCTACAGATAGCAAAAAAAAAAAAAAGGAAAACATAGACAGATAGGACTGCATCAAACTAAAAAGCTTTTGTACAGCAAAAGAGACAACAGAAAAAACTAAGAGAAGCCCATCAGAATGGGAAAAAATTTTGCCTTCCACAAGAGTGATAAGGGTTTAATAACGAAGATCCACAAGGAACTTACACAACTAAACAAAAACAAAACAAGAAACCCAATAAAAAAATGGAGAGAACTAAAAAGACACTTCTCCAAAGAGGAAATACAAATGGCCAACAAGCACATGAAAAATTGCTCAACATCACTAGTAATAAGGGAAATGCAAATCAAAACCACAATGAGATGCCACCTTACATCAGTAAGAATGGTCCACATCAAAAAAACAGGCAACAACAAGTGCTGGTGTGGATGTGGAGAGAAAGGAACACTACTACACTGCTGGTGGGAGTGGAAACTGCTCCAGCAGTGTGGAGGACCCTCAAATTAATGAAAATGGAACTATCCTTTGACCCAGCAATTGCTCTTCTGGGAATCTACCAAAGGAGACCTGAATGTGGGTACAAAGGTACACCTGTGCCTGGATGTTTATTGCAGCACTATTTATAATTGCAAGGACATGGAAACAACCCAAATGCCCCAAAACAGATGAATGAATGAAAAAGATGTGGTCTATATACTCAATGGAATATGACTCATCAATTAAAAATGACAGATTAGATGAATTTATGATAACACGGACACACCTAGAAGAAATCATATTAGCAGAAACAAATCAAAAAGATAAAGACAGACACCAAATGGTTTCACTATTATATGGGACATGGGAAAGATAAACAAAAATTCATGAAGAAAAATCAAAATAAGCTAACAACCAAATTGAAGTACACAACTTGGGGTGGGGGGAGGCGGGACAGAGGGGGAATGGTCAGGGAGGATGGGGGGGGGTGGATCCTGGGGATTACAAAGATGTGAAATTTATATATAAATAAATTATTTGTTTAAAAAAACTGTAGGTGTAGGGACCCTCCTTTTCCTCTGTGGTGCTCAACCGACAGGAGTCTTGCCAACAGGTGTCCCTATCAGTGTGACAGAGAATGACACCAACACTGAAAAGAACTCATCCAAGAGCTGAGCAGGATGTACTTTTGACAACATCATCCAGATGCAGCAGGGCCTGATATTAGACTAGCCATGAACTTGGAGTGATTTCCTGTCGCTTGCAACTTAAGAATCTTGATGGATGGAGCTCTGCTAACACCATAAATAATAAAATAAAAATCACCCCCATTCATGCTTTGTTATGCCCAGAAATCCATTGCTTCAGTGGTTTTGTGTGGGTTGCCAGGCCCACA
Organism: Uropsilus gracilis; assembly: GCA_004024945.1. NCBI lineage: Eukaryota > Metazoa > Chordata > Mammalia > Eulipotyphla > Talpidae > Uropsilus > Uropsilus gracilis. The sequence goes on from PVHY01006739.1 coordinate 56,033, forward strand.
ACTTAACCAGCTCCTCTGGGATCCTGCTGAGTAAAAGTCCTCCTAGCAAATCACTTCTCTATCATAGCACTGAGCTGTATCGGTGCTGAGTCACCTTTTCTCTCTCCTTCGTGAGCTCCCTGAATCTAAGAATTATTGTCTCTACAACATAGCTGTTTTCTAACACTAATCCCCAAAGACACCTGTACCCAGATGTTTGTCACAGGGCTATTCACAATAGCCAGGATATGGAAACAACCCAAATGCCCCCAAACTGAAGAATGGCTGAAAAGAGCTGTGATCTATCTACACAATGGAATATTATTCATCCATCGAAGAAGACAAACATGTCATTTGCAGCAACATGGATGGAGTTAGAAGGAATCATATGATGGGAATAAGCCAGAAAGAAAAAGAAAAATACAGGATGGTCTCACTTATATGAGGGATACAGGGAAAACAAATAGACAAGAAAAAATATAAAACAGCCAATGAAATTGAGGCATAGAGTAGGAGAGGGGGAAGGGGGTAAGAGTGGGGGAGTAAGAGGGCACAAGAGATAAAGATGGTTCATGGGTGACAGAGTGGTGGGAGAGCCACGAGGTAGACAGTGATGTGATATACATACATATAGACATATATGTGTATGTGCCATCAAGGAAAAAAAGAAAAGAAAATTTAAAAGAAATAACAGATTTCTTGGTGGTCATATGTAGTTGGCTTGTAGTAGGTGCTCAATTAGGTGACTACAAACAGCCTTTAAGGAAAAAGAATGAGTTTGGGTCCAATGAGTCCAAATGCAAGCAGAAGGAGAGAAACCAGGAGCAGAGAGCCAGGGAACAAAGCAGTCTAGAAGGAACTGTAAGCTAACACGGCTGACACAGAAGGTGACTTTTCAAAGCCAGGTGTGCCTTTCTCTCCGCTTGAGATGGTTTCTGATGAAATCCCAATTCCCACTAGAAACGTCATCATTTTCCTTTTCTTTGAAACAACCAGACTGGAGACATGACAACTGAGAAGGCGACTCCCACATCAGTCAGCTTCCTCTTCCTCAAACCAGTTTCCAGAAACGCTGTCACATCACGCAGTGTGAACCCCCTGGCTTCCAGCTCAAAGGACAGTCCCCAGGTCTTGGGCAAAGCTGACAGCAACAGCTCTAACCACACTCCGCGGTGAACAGCTTCCTTCCAGAGCATCCACGGGCCCGGAGCATGGGAAAGGAGGTCACCTTGGGAAACAGAGCTCAGCGAAGGTGTGTAAGTGCGCCTGGCACCGGGTGGGCCACATACCCTGTCCAGGTTAATTGTGTGGCTGCCACCTGAGGTGTCTCTCGGGGCACCAAGCACAGCTGTGGTCACACTTGGACTGTCTAACCACGGGCCCTGAGCAGCCCATCTTCCTGACATCAAGGGACCTGGCAGGGAGGAAAACCAGAGACAGCACAGATGACACTGCCTCTTCAGATCCTGGTGGATGTCCTGAGATTAGCAGCTTCCTCCGAGCTGGCCTCAAAGGCTTCCTCTGCAACTGTTCACGAGCTCATTAGGGGGACGGACAGAGACATTCATGCAAACACGAACATAACCTCTGGAAACTGGGAGCGTTGGAGAGGAGAGGGCTTATCTTGCTGAGTCCAGGCAAGTGTGAGGGCTTCAGACAGGCATGAGAGCAGCAGTGAAATAAGGTGTTTATGGGGGACTGACCCGCCTGGATTTTTTCTCTCCTTTGTTGGACTTGAATCTCCTCCTTCGCTCCATCCTCATGAGGAGGAAGGTCCTTTCTCAGTACTGATATTTCACGCTCATTTTATTTGTTAATTTTTTAATTTAGTTTAGTTTTAAAAAAGGATTTTTCCCCAAACTGGCAAAGGAATCAAATGTATATATTCTTTAGAAGAAACTGAGAAAACAAAAAAAAAATCACAAGTCATATAAAAAATCACACTTCTACTGTCTCCATGTTGATTTTTCATCTTGTTCTTTCATACACACTCTCACACACCCCCATGCAATTTTAAACATTTATTTATTTCAGTTACTCATTATGATCCTGAATTTTCATGTAGCTGCATCACAACCATTCCTCCATGTCATTTATCTATTCTTTCATAATATTTTTGTGTCTGCCTATCAACACTATCAAATTTTTAGGCTATTTCTGCTTTTTTTGTCAACAATGATGTAACGAATATCCATTTTGATAACTCTTTGCACATGTACATATTTAGGAAATGACTTTCTCTTTCCAACACTGAAATTCAGGATAGAAAATGGATCTTCACTGGCAATGAAGGCTTATTTCACCTTCTCCCAGAGCATGTCTACCAATCATGTCCTTTGCATGTGTTCCAACCAGCTAGGTGGCTACTGGCTAGGCCTGTATGATTTCATGGAAGCCTCGCTGTTAAGGCAAGCTCCTGGTCTTTTCAGTTTGCACTACTGAGACAATAAAATGTTTCTTTGAATGGATGGCAAGAAATGAAAGCAAATAAAATATTACCAAAGGTTACTAATTCTGTTAAGAAAGAGAAAAAACCAAAGTAAAGAGAAATGACATCAAAAGTGGTATCAGGATGACTGGACTGGGCTGCTCAACTTTATCTCCAGAAAATTCTCCAATTGAGTGACTTTGTAACAGATTTACCATGAGAGGAAACTGGTGAGAATTTTCCACTTTCTCTTCTCCTTCCAAAGTACAAAGAGATGTTCCTGAAGAGAAGCGTCTTCAATGGTATTATTACCTCTCAATCTAGATTCACTGTCCCTATTGAACAATGGCTTTGTATTGGCACCAGCGAGTCCATCATTCACCATGGAGGGAATGGGTGGCTCCACATGAACAATCTTTCCAGAATCTGGATCACAGAGAAGTGTGCCTCCTGCCAAAAGCTCAACAAATGCTGGTAAAAATTCTGGAAAATCATTATCACGAAAGCATGCAATGGTTGCAGAGAGCATCTCTCTGGAGTGACTGACCTCTGAAAAAGCACTTGCATACACACAGAGCCAGCCCCTGCCATTTCCCTTAAAAGTCTTGTTCTCTGCAGCACCACTGTGTGGAATTAGAAACAGTTGGTCAGGCCCCCGCTAATCGACAGCTGCTTGCAATTAGATGAAGCATTTAGAACCATTCTCTTAACTACCTTCCCAACTGCCTACCCATTCAGCCCAAGCAACACACCGTGACAATTTGCCAGAATGTTTAACTTATCTCCAGCTTCAGCGGTTTCTATACCTTCCTTATTTTCTCCAGTCTTCCCACACACTGTCTGCCTCTTCCAGTTCCTCTTGTTAAATTAGGGGGATGCAGAAAAAGGGGTTAGTTGAAACCAGGTCAAGCCACTTTGTGCTAAGATGGAAAATTCTACCCAGGCGAACTATTAAAGGGCAAAGAGATGTTTCTCGAAGAGAAAAGAAAATTCTTTTTTGAAACAATGAGATGGAAAGCTCACTGTCCTTTTTCTCTTTAAGGATGATGAGTAGAAACAAAAGCTTTTGAGGCTTGCATACTGTTGCCAAATCTCCTCACTGAGAAACAGGCATTTGAAAGAAGGGGGAAAGGTACACATCACTTGATTCAAGTTTTCCCTTTACAAACTGGACATGACAAGTCTGGATGTTTTTCCCCAAGGCCACAGAAGTGGCCGAGCATGGAATAAATCCAGCTGCCCTGAGTCTCCATCCAGATGGCTTTATGATATTCCAGCTCCCTTGTCGGCACAAGGAAGCTGTTCCACCAACTCACAGTTCAAGGGCCGAATGAGAGCTGAGATAAGAACGGGAAAGCACTAGACTAGTGCTTTCTAGACTTCATTCCACAGCCCTGACTCTCCCACCTTCTTTCCTCTTGTGGCTACTCGAGAGGGCTCCAGAAATCTCTTCCTTCAACCTCAGGTTCCAGTCTAGTCTTTTAGTCATGGAATCTTCCTTCCACATCTGAGCGTGTCCTGAGTATGTGAAGTCACTTTCTCCTTAAAAGCACATTTTCATGACACTTATCATAGAGTATGATTCTGATCTACCCTGTGGGAAATGGTGTAGATATTCCTTAAAAAAATAAAAAAGTGGTAGTGCCTCTGGGTGTGGTGGCACACGGCTGTAATCCAAGAACTGGGAGGCAAGAGGCCAGGGATTGCTTGAGTTCACGGGTTCAAGACTACCCTGAGCAACATAGTGAGGCCTTGTCTCAAAAAAGCAGCTGGGTTCAGTGGCAGGCACCTGTAATCCCAGCTACCTGGGAGGCTGAGGCTGGGGATCGCTTGAGCCCATGGGATCAAGACCGGGCAACATGGCCAGACCCAGGCTCAAAATAAAAAAAAAAAATTGATAGTGCTGCTGCTCCAGCTACAGCACAGCTAGGTATTCACCCACAGAATATGAAGATAGAAACAAAAAGCTTCACGCACTCCAGTGTTCGTAGAGTATTGTCGCCATTGCCGAGCAGTGAGACCAGCCTAAATACCCATTATCGGATGAGGAAATAAGTTGTGGACTCCATATGGACTGGAATACTACTTGGCTATTTCAAGAGATGAAATTGTGACTTTCGGTTTAAAAATAGATAAATCTTGAGGGGATTAATCTAAGTGAAAAAGTGAAAGTTTCCAGATGGTTTCCTCCTTTGTGGACTATAAATAACCCAAGAAAACAAAATGGCAAACCCACCGAAAAAACAGTTCTTAGACTCTGAAAAATATGATTCCTGGAGAAGTGAGGGGAAGAGAGAGAAAAGAATGAGAGGGGAAGATGAAGTGTTGGCTCTGGGACTTGGGTGGAGAGTGAGGGAAACAGGTACACATGATGGAGAGTGAGTCCTTAAATGACACAGTTAAGTAAATAATTGACAATCAGTACAATTAGGAGGAAATCTTTCATGGGTAATTTTAATAACCTTTCTGACACACATACAAATATATGCATGCATGTATGAATACTCCTGCTAGATAATATGCAAATGTAAACCCCCTGGTGAATGTCTATCGATCTGCCTAAAAAACACATATCACATCATAGCTGAGGAAAGAAAATTCAGCAATTTTTTTTGTGGCCATCATGTTCCAAGGATTAAATATTATTCTAGATGGATATATTATTATGTATATTTCTAGCATACAGAGAGTCAACATAGTACAAATACACTATATATCAGGTAGTTATTAAATGTATGAACTATTTTGGAAATGAATCTCTTAATGATGTCAATGATACTGCTTTCATCCTAATTCATAATTTGATATTACTAAATGCTAACTGGTGGCAGTTTTCAGAGTCAATTCTTTTCCCAATATTTCATTTTTATAGAGGTTAGCCCTGAAAAAAAGTACTTTTTCGGTGTCTAAGGACTTTTAAACACCTAAATAGCAGAGAAAATGAAAGTTGTATGATAGCAATGACACAAAATTTTTGGCTCACCTTCCTAGTTACACACCCAAATGAAAATCATGTGTAACTGATTGCTAACAGTTTTGAGGGCCTCCTTCCATTTCTTTATTTATTTTTTTTTTTTGGCAACCAAGAGACCAAATTTCATTTTTAATTCTATGATGAGTCTTTCATTTTTTTCAACACCAAGGCCAGGCTTTTGAGTTATACGTTGTTTTAACCCTCCAAGTGATTCTACACTGTAAGACAAGATGCCCTAGAATGATTTCCTAGGAGAGACATGGGACTTTATTTACAAAAAAGGTAGGAAAGGTACATGAGCACAACCAAGGTACAGGCTGTTGGACAGATCCCCTGGAGGAGAGCGTAGAAGCAAGACGATTCTCCTTATGTATCTGTGAACTCCTTAGGAAGGCTGTGTGCACCCCAGGAATAAGCAAACCCTAATGTGAGCATCATGGGATTAAGACCTGAATGATCTAGCTACTGCCTAGCTTCCACTCTCATACCAAGCTCTTCTTTGCCCGAGGCTTTCAGTTCCTCCGCATCACTGAGTTGCTCCTGATGCCAAAATGCCACATTCCCAGAAGCACCACTGACCAAACATGTAAAATAGGCTCCCCAACCATTCTCTCTCGTAATTCTCTGCTCTTCTCCTTCCCAACACACATCACAGCTTGTCATCATTTATTTGGAATAATGCAAAAGACCAGTATCTAGGAAGAAATCAGGGAAGGGATGAACACAAGAAGATAAGACAAGGGTGGAGAACCCTGGGAAATACAATGTATTCCCAACATATCCTATATATAATTAATTACATGTATACACACAGATTCACACACATACACAAATACATAAGCATAAATATGTAAACAGCAAAAAAAAATAGAAATAAAGAAAAAAGAGCAAGAGATCAGTGTCTCACGTGGTCCCCTACCAGCATCTTCAGCATCATGAGAACAGAACTGCTGCATGAGAATCTCTGATGCAGTCTATGTTTATTAAGATGCACAGGTATCTCTAATCTATCTATTTCTAGCTATCTAGCTACCGCTAATCTATCTACCTCTAATGTAGATAGAAGCACTATCTATGGTGAACGACACTCTCCGGGAAGGCAGGGATTATATCTATTTTTTAAATCCGTACATAGCCAGGACTTTGTTCTATCATCAGCACATAGGAAATGCTCAACTCAAATATGTTGTTGAGCTCTCTGCTCCTCCCTGCAGTGTATCCCTGAGGTACGGTGCTGAAATATTGCCATCCATTACACCTTAATTGAGTTCAACTACACAGTCTACATGTTCCAGTTGGAACTCATAGCAAGTTCAATGCCACAGTCAAGACTGAGAAAAGAAAGCTTGTGATCAACAGAAAGCCCAGCTCTATCTTCCAAGAGAAAGATCCCTTCCTCCAGCAAATGGGTTGATGAATGTGTTGTGGAGTTCACTGGCATCTTCTCTCCCTTGGGAAAGGCCAAGGTTCACTTGAAGGGTGAGGCAAAAGGCTCATCAACTCTGTTCTTTCTGCTGATGCCCCCATATTTGTGATGGGTGTGAACCCTCAAGGTTGTCAGCTACACCTCCTGCACTACCAACTGCTTGTCCCTCTGGTGAAGGTCAGCCATGACAACTCTGGCATCATGAAGAGACACATCACCAGTTTATGCCATCGTTGGCATCAAGAAGACCCTGAACAGTCCTTCTGGGATAGTGTGGTGTGGTGGCCAAGGGGCTACCCAGAACATCACCCCACTTCTACTGGCAACACCAAGGCTTCAGGAAGCCCCATTCCCTGAGCTGAATGGGAAGTTCCCTGGCAGCCTCTTCTCCAATGTGTCAGCAACAGATCTAACCTGACATCTGAAGAAAGCTGCTAAGTGCTATGGCAGCAAGAAGGTGGTGAAGGCGGGGCCCCTCAATGCATCCTAGTCTATACTAAGGACCAAGGTATCTCCTGCAGTTTTAACAGTGACACCCACTTCTGCATCTTCAGGCCTGGGGCGGCATTCTCTCCACTTTGTCAAGCTCACTTCCTGGTATGACAATGAGCTTAGCCACAGTAATAGGATCCTGGTCTACATGGCCTTCAAAGAGCATGAACTCCCTGGATCACCAGCAAGAGCTCAACAGGACAAGAGGCACCCATTCATCCACTCTGAGAAGCTCATCACCTGTTACAGTTCCATCCCAGACCTCCTGGAGAAGGGGAGGGACTCAGGGAATCCTAAGCCATCAATGAAGTATCCTACACCCAGCCTAAATATATCTCTGTGTGTGCATTGAATACACTCAAAAGCTTGTCCCAAAGAATGAAACGCATGTGGTGACCTATCATATTTGGAAACATCACATATAGCAAAAAGTTAACCAAACAGCACTATTACTACATATCATGCACCCCAAATATCCTTCTTCCTCTACTATTTTTCTATTTCTGTTTTTCCTTTTTCTTATGAGAAGACCATAAATTTATTTCACACTCACAGATGTGTCTTCTATGCCATTTGAGGCTGGTCATTGAGGCTGTTCCAAAGTCACTTGTGTGCTATCTCTGTTACTCTTTTCATGGACTTCCCTTCCTCCCTTATATCTTCACACTCAAATCCTACTAGATCTTTCATACTCATGTCACATCATGATTCCTCCGATATGAAAGTAATGTGGAATTCCCTCTTCTGAATTCCCACATCTGCTCTGGGTCCAGCTTGTGACCTTCATTACCTTCTCCTTTTAAAACAGTTTTTATGGGATATCATTTTTCCTATGAAAGTGAATCTTTCAGGTGAGACTCCATATCAGCTTCATCTTTGCCCTTTTCACAGCATTCGGTGTCTAGCCTCAAATAATGTGTCTTAAGCTCATGCAGCTTTCAAGGAGGGAGCTATTACTTTCATTTAGGATTCTGTGGAGAAGGATTTTAAAAGGAAGTAGACATTCAATGGGTGAATGAGAAAGAGAAAGCATGTGAGGAAAAAGGAACCATATGGGCAAACTGCCCAAAACTAAAGAACGCAGGGCACTTTCAGCCAACGTCATGCGTGCAGTGGGGGGAAGGCTGGAAAGGCAGATTGGGTCAAGTGGCTGAGCGCCCTCAATGACCCCAGCTTTATTCTGTAAGGAAAAGAGGAACATCACAGGCCTAAGGCTGGTTTTCTTTAAGAAAAAGAAAAGGCAAATTTGACGACAAGATGTAAGAGATAAAAGGGCACAGAGGTTATGAATGTGTACTAGTCAAGTCTTCCTCGGGCAGACAGCATATTTCTTTACTGTCCACCCTTCCTGCTGCTTTTGTGTCTGTGCCAGGGACATGTTTTTGGCAGCCCCTAATCATGGTTAGGGGTACTAATACTGACGCATTCTTGCAGGACACAAGCCTTCACCCATTCTTGCCACAATTTGATGACAACGCTGCTACGGTCCTGTGCAACCTTCCATTCCTCCAGCTGGACTTGCACTGCAGGTCAAGGCTGTATCCACATGCCTGCTTCCTCAACTTACTCCTCCCCAGACATTCGTTTCCCCCTAATAAATCCCTTCTACTTCTCTTCCTGACTCGGTGCACACTTCTCTGGAGACAAGAGCCAACTGCAGAGGCGCATCCATACAGATGTTGAAGACACAGCAGATACTCAGACATACTGGAATTATTAAAACTGAAGGAAAGAAACCGCCGTGTAGGAAGGAAGGCAGATCTTTCATCAAACTGTATTCTTGGTAGGCATCCCCAGCTAAATCAGAAAACACAAGACAGTCTTTCACAAAATGTGAAATGCCTGGCTGGCCAGAACACTCTCGCCATATCACATGCTGCTAGCGAGGCTCGGACCACAAAATACAAGCAGATGTCAACACTTTCACCTTCCACTTTCTAAATATCGCTGATCGGGCCAAGTTTCATTTCACTTATTGGGCCACTTTCCATGTTGGGGAGAAGAGTTGAGGAAGGGGGGAAGAAAGTGTTAGGATTCGAGTTTCATATCTGCTAAAGCAAACTGATGTTGCTTACTGGTGTGTTTCAAGAGAAAAGCTTCCCAAAATCATCCCACGGTCACTGAGCGGAACATACAGAACTGGGTAAGCAAATGCTCTCTGAGGCCAGATAGTAAATATTTCAGCCTTGACAACTCATGTCTCTGTTACAGCAACCGGACCTGGCTCTTCCAGCATGAAAGCAACCATGAGCAATGCTGCAAGAAACGTGAGGCTGTGTTTCAATAAAACTTTATCTACAAAAACCTCACCATGACACAGACTTGGCCCACAGGCTATCGTTCGCCACTCTCTACTTAGAACACCAGAAATCCTTTTTCAAAATGCCTTCTTCAAGGTGGGGGGAGGGTCATTGTTGTACCTCTGAGGGGCTTGTCCCCACCCTTGGGGTGGGGGGAGGAGAATGAGTCACCCCCTCTGGTTTATTCCAAATCCAGTCAATGCTCACCAAGAACAACTAAGTCAACTGCAGATACACATGAAGATGGAGATGAGGAGAGAGAAATAAGGCCCAAGACAAAAGTCATTTCAGATCAATAAGACACAGGACTGTGAGACCAAACACAGTGACAAAGTATCTCAGAAATACACCTACGACATTTCCACTGATGGGAACTAAATTCCCGGTTCAAAGATGCCTTCAGTGTGAGCTGGGCGCCCTCCTATTCCTCAGGGAGAAGAAGGCCACAGAGACATAGCAGCGGCCCCACGATGAGCTGGACCAACCATCTGCCAACGCCCAATCCCCATCAAGAAACTTGTCCATGGACATCAGCTGGAAGAAATGCTCCCAATGCCAGAGACTGGACTATAAAGCACAGAAGCAAAATGTGACTGAAACTGCGTGGGAGCAGATGACCAAGTGAGAAGGAAGATGTCCTGAAAGGACTCAAACATGCATGAACCGACTGCCAGCAATGAACCGGCTGCTAGCAACAAAGACACACCTGGAAAACTAGGTTTTCTCTGTGTCCCAGAGAAACATGTCTACGCCAGGAAAAGGTCACGGCTCCAGGAAAGAAGAGGAAGAATCCAATGGCCTAAAAATGGACCAACAACCAGCAATGAAAGAGGAGATGGAGTGACCAGAGGGGAGACAAAGGGAAAGGAAGGCGTTTAAAAAAAAAAAAGAAAGAAAGAAAGAAAGAAAAAGAATAAAAGAATGTAAACAAATTTTAGATAATAAAAAAAATTTCATGAATAAAAAATTAAAAAATGAAGAAAATAGAATGTCCTCTTCAGGTTTGCCTTAGCAATCAGATGTGGTTGTTCTATCTGATTTCTGCTCTTTTTGCATACTTAAAACTAAAAAGACATGATTAAACTTTCATTGAGAATAATCAGTTAGAGTGAAAACCATCTACTCTCAGGGAAATGCTGATGAAGCAAGCTCTGATCTAGAGGAAAGAAACTAAATAGTCATCAGACTTCAATCTCAGTTTCCTTTATCTACTGAACCAGTGGTTCTCAAAGTGGGTCCTTCAACTATCAGTAGCACCATGAAACTGTCAGAAGTAAAAGTCTCAGCCCCTGGCCCATACCTACTGAATCAGAATATTGCCTGTGGTCCAGTGATCAGTGCTTTCACACGTTCTGCCAGTGATGGTGATGTCAGGTCAAGAAACGCTAACTTAGGCTACGCCTGAGGCTGCTTGTGTCTCAAATACTCTCTCAGTAAACTAAGACTATGAAAGAGATTGGTCTGAAAGAGATTGCCAAGAATTCATTCAAGTACTTAAAAGGTTCACTTACACGCAGTCTGTTAGTACTTAAGTCAAAATACATACTCATTTTCTTATTTTCTTTGAATTTAGATCATCTGTATTTAGAAGAAAATATTACTTATTTTTTTACTTGATCTGCAGAATGATCAATAGAGGCCCTATGATTATAAATACTAGATGTCTAACTTATTTGGGAATCAGATCCCAGATGAGCCGGAGACAACTTGTGCACATCCCTGGTGTGGGGGAGTCAGCAGTTCCAAACCCCACCACGTAGGTATCTGCATCCCTTGCTTACCTGGTGACAAAGGAGAATCCTGAGAAAAATCTCCAGCCATATGTCTGACTGGGGATTATCTCTTAGCTGCATAAATAGGTGACTTGGGTTGGAATGAAAGAATGAGAGGGGAACAGAAGGCAGATTTCAAGCCTCCTTCTCCCTTACATGCACACACACACACACACACACACACACACACCCCAAAATACAACTAACCAAAAGGGAAAGTAATCTGACAAACCAGACAGAACCAGTTAGAAACTCCAATGGAGACTGAGCATGTGCGCCATCAGGTTCTAGGTGTGTTATCAGGTACAAACCCATTCACCCCAGCTTTCCTGGAGGCCCCTCAGGGGTCCACAGTGGCTGTGTTGACTGGGTTTGTGCAAGTAAAGAGCAGGCTTGTGGCTTCAGTTGGAACATTTGGCCAATGTTCCAGTCCTCCTTACCACCATAGAACATTGGCCAAACAGCCAGCTGATCTCACCCATGCTTCAGAATGAGCCCATCACTTCTGTTTATGACCAAGTTTGAAACATCTTCCTCCACCAAATAACAAGAAAATGAATTTAAAAGTGCAGAGAGACACAGGTAAGGTGGGTGAATAGATAATAAAATAGTAGATAGCAAAATACAGCCGGGCATGGTAGCGCGCACCTGTTATCCAAGCACTGGGAGGCAAGAGGCTTAGGATCACTTGAGTCCACAGGTTTGAGACTACCCTGGGCAACATAGTGAGACCTGATCTCAAAAAAGCAGCGGGGCTTTATGGCAGGCACCTGTAATTCTAGTTCCTGGGAGGCTGAAGCTAGGGATCACTTGAGTCCACAGGTTCCGGACTACCCTGGGTAACAAAGTAAGACCTGATCTCCAAAAAGCAGCTGGGTGACGTGGTAGACACCTGTAATCCCAGCTACCTGGAAGGCTGAGGCTGGGGATCCTGTGAGTCTGCAGTAGTTCAGGCAATATAGCGAGACCTACTCTCAAAAAAAAAAAAAAAGATAGCAAAATACTCACTGTAGAATCAATATGATGTTTACAAGGGCATTCACTATGAAATTTCTTCAAAATTTCCTACTCCTATACTGACACCCTTACAGATAAGCCATCAGTACCAATTTTTATGTTTTAAATATCTATTCCTCATCATAAGTTCTGTGCTTCTTTTCTAAACTTCACGGAAAGGACCGTTTCTCTCCTCATTCTAAAAACACTACCGTGGGCTTAAAGTCTTAAAAAATAGAACTGGAAGTACTGCCAATGGGATAAACTGGGTGCAAGTAAAAATTTTAAAAGGCTGTATAAACAGAAATCCATCTGGAAAGATGTTTTCTCCATCAACACAGTAAAAGCTAGAATAGAATTTCCTGATATAGATGTACTGTTGACTCTTTGAAATCCCACTGGGACAAAAGAGAGGCGTCTTGCTCTTTTATTTAAAAGTAACTTTCACCCATAAAACAAGGCTAGGAATGTTTAGAATCTCAAATGGGCTGAGCTCATCATGAGGCAACATAATTTTATTCCCCCTGTTAAGACTCCCTTCTCCTTCCTTATCAATACTGGGACACTTCTAAAGAGATATAATTTCAGTTTGCTTTTCAGATCAACTGGAAGGCTTTTGGTAGAGAAAATAGCACTGCTGTTGAATCCCCATCGCTGCTCCCACTCCCACCCCTCTGGGTTTGTATTCTAAGCAAAACAGGATTGGAAAAGAGTGCTGAACAATTACTGGAAAAATGCTAACGTTTGCATAAACCTTGCCTGTAAACTGCCAAAAAAAAATCTCTTATTCGCTGAGATGTTGTTAGAATATGAAATCAGATTCCTGAAAATAATGCCAAAACACTGATTTGGACTATTGTGTCTGCTAAAAGATTCTATTCATTGCAACTAAAATGACTTCAGAAAATGGTGCAGATTTAATTCCAGAGAATTTAGCTCTGAGCACATTCAGCAGGATTTCTTTCCTTGCATTATTGAAAGCTTGGGGGGTAGACACTGAACAGACTGTGGAACATGGCTTGACATTGCAGTCCTATAGCGTCGTGTGCTATAATTTACTGAAAAGTTCTGCTTCTGAATCAACGTTTTCCAAATTCGATCTCATCTCAGAAAGAATGTTCTTATGGAGCTTGGAGAACACATCATCAACTGTGCTTAAATTATGCAAGGTTTTAAAAAATGAAAATGTGTACAATTCACATACATATTTAAATGGGGTGGAAAACTGGCTGCTGTCTACCTGGGAAAGAAAGGAAGGATGGAGAAGACCTTGATAGGATCAGTATTGATGAGTTTACATGAATTATCATCATTAATCCTTACAAAACCCTCCAAGAGAGCCATTCATCCCCATTTTCTACATGAAGACATGAAGGCTTGGAAATGGTTAAGCAAGATCCCCTGCCAGTGAATGGTGGAGCTAGCACTGCTCAAACTCAACTAATGACTAACGAAGCCAGCCTGATATCAGCATTAGGTTTTCTAACCTCCCCCTGATACTACTAGGATCTTTGAAATCCAAGTCCTGCACAGAACAATTGTGAGCAATAAGGAGGAGGAAGATGAGGAGAGAGAGGAGTATAAGCAATGGGAGGAGGGAGAGAGATTTATCTCACAAACAGGTTGAGAATATGGTAAAAGAAGTTCTTTGAGGTTATAGAAATGAAGTATTTCCAATCAAATCAGATTTCTCTGTTTCTTCTCTTTTTTCTCCCTTCATTTCTTCATATTTTATTTCTATAGGCAAGTTTTTAAAAGGACTTGCATCTGAATCCATTCTAAGGCTGATTAACTATAAACTGTGTCTTCCTACCATTCACCTTTTCTGCATCTCTTTCTCCCATATTTAGTAAATATTGGGTATTTACTAAATTTAAAATTGGGTATTTAATAAATACCCAATTGAGTGGCAGACACAGTCATTTATGTTTTCTCTCTACTAACAGACAAATTCAACTTAATTCGCATTTATTGAAATGAAAAATATGTTAACTGCTGATATACACTGAGACCATGAGGCAATAAGGTAAAAGTCAGAAAACTGAATGACAAACAGAATATGGAATGGTGAACAGTCAGAATACTGAATGCCAAAGAAGCAGGTGAGGAATCAGGTTAATGAACCAAATCCATGTCCAGCCTGAGATGGGACTCTGTTCTCCCTGATCTTTACCAGGAAAGATATGCCACCAACACTGGTGCAAAGAAGTTGATAGCACTTAAGAAAGCTCCTTTGTAGAAGGGAAAGTAGAAAAAAAGAGAGAACCTGGAACTAGAAAATCTATGAGAAACAATGAGGAGAACTGAGAATACTAGCTCCCATTTTCACTTTGTGAATGATGTTGGCCCTTTGCGTTATGAGAAAAAGATCAAAACCATGTTTATCTTGGCCACGACGATGTCCACAGCACTTGGCACTCTACCAGGAATATATCAGGCTCTCCGTAAGAAAAATTGGCTAAACAGATAAATGAGCTAATGAATAAGCCAGAAAAAGGAAAAGAAGCAATAACATAATTGAATCTGTCATTTGTCATGAAAGAAATAGCCATCGAATATCCAGAAAATAGTGAGGTTTCTCGATACAATTTATTTACATCCAGAAATCTCTGCATTTTATTATGAATCCATATCTCACAATAACCACAATAAAAACTACAGTCATCTATAACTCTATATAAGATGCAATCATAGGTAAGAGATGCAGAAAGGTAACACATGGAAGGAATTACTCACTTCCTTACTTGTAAACCTCTTGGGTTTCATAAAGAGACACAGGGATCCTCAAGATTTGTTGCACCCATGATGAGGTCTTACCTTATCGGTTTCTGTCAAATGACCATGCTGACTGTTCCTGAATGAAGAAATGATTGTGGAATGTGGAGACATCTAGGTTAGTTCAATCATAAGGCCCGAAAACCCTAGTCAACAGTCAGCAATATCTCACCTGACCAAGTGCAATGAGATAAGCAAATATACTGATCAGTTTTCCTCATGAATGTCACTTCTTGCTCTCCCCACCTTGTATACCGTACTTTGTGTCAAAGAGATATGGTAGTTCAGTGCAGAAAGAATGAGGACCTGTCAAAATGACCAGACATGTTAGAGGTCATTTTTATTGAAATATATTGAGAGCCTCAGTGCATATTTGCTTGCTGCCTTAAAAAACAATCCTCAGAAATAAGCCAGAATGAAAAGGACAGAAACCAAATGGTTTCACTAATATATGGGATATAGAAAAAAACAAACAAAAGGCCACGAGGAAAAGTCCAAACAAAGTTAACAACCAAACTAAAGAATATAGCGGGGTGGGGGGAGTGCTGGGGGGCCACAGGGGGGAGATGGGAAGGAGCAGTCAGGGAGGGGAGGTGGTGGGTGATCCCTGGGGAATACAAATATGTGAAACAAATATATAAATTAATTAATAAGTAAAAATAAATAAATAAAACTATTAAAAAAAACAATCCTCAGAAACCAAGGGTGGGGGGAGGTGATTATCCTGAGTCACTCTGTTCACGAAGTAGGAAAACCAAGACATGGACCGGAGA
Source organism: Uropsilus gracilis (assembly GCA_004024945.1). NCBI lineage: Eukaryota > Metazoa > Chordata > Mammalia > Eulipotyphla > Talpidae > Uropsilus > Uropsilus gracilis. Next base: position 71,948 of record PVHY01006739.1, read on the forward strand.
TGCAAGAGAGAAGCAAGGCTCATGGGCAGTCAAAAAGGCATCAGAAAAGGGCTTAAAGTCAGGGGCCTGGTGGGGGATACAGGGTCCCTGAGACACACGACCAAATAGGACAGGCGAGATGCAATGCAATACACAGGTGCGGGTCTTGAAGTGAGGGTTAGTGAGTGAGCACATCCAATAACATGAAGAAAGAGGTACGGGTGGGTGGGAGAAAGGACGGAGGCCAGAGAAGCCCTGGCGAGCAAGGCATACCTCAAAGACGAGGACACTAGCTAGAACCTGACCACAGAAATGTCCAAAACAGGCCTAACAGAAGCCCCACTCCCCTGGGTGTCTCGGCCACCAAAAGGCACAACACTCTGCTGA